>JAVKLA010000030.1:1026261-1038591 GCA_034782735.1 Sagittarius serpentarius | reverse complement strand
GCCGGGGCGGGCGGCGTCGCTCGGCTGCCGGGAAAGGCGGTGAGACGCCGCTCCAGGCGCCGGTGCCCACCCCGGCCGGTGGGGGGCGCCCTAGCGGGCAGGCCCGCCCCGCCGCTCGGCTCTGCCGCTCGGCCAATGGGAAAGCGGCGGGGGCGGGCCGTACGGCTGCCTGCCCCCTGTCGGTAGGCGGGGCAGCGTCGGTACCCGGAAGCTGCCGCTCTATGCCGGCGGTACCATAGAGAAGTTGTGGCGGGGCGGGCCGGGGGTTGAGCTGGCCGGCGGCGGGGCCGGGGCCGGGGCCTGCGTGGGGGCGAGCGCGGCGGGGCCCGAGCCCCGCGGAGGGGCAGCGGCATGGCGGCCGAGGGGAAGGTGACGGGGCAGAGCCAGGAACAGTTCCTGCTGCTGGCCAAGGCGGCCCGCGGCGCCGCCCTCGCCAGCCTCATCCATCAGGTGCTGGAGGCCCCGGGCATCTACGTCTTCGGGGAGCTGCTGGACATGCCCGCCGTCCGGGAGGTGAGACCGGCCCAGGCCCAAGCCTAAGCCCAGGCCCAAGCCTAAGCCCAGGCCCAAGCCCAGGCCCAGGCCGGAGGGCGACGGAGCCTGACCCTGTGTCCCCACAGCTGGCCGA
The DNA here is from genome assembly GCA_034782735.1 of Sagittarius serpentarius. Classification (NCBI taxonomy): domain Eukaryota; kingdom Metazoa; phylum Chordata; class Aves; order Accipitriformes; family Sagittariidae; genus Sagittarius; species Sagittarius serpentarius. Next base: position 1,037,963 of record JAVKLA010000030.1, on the reverse strand, counting down.
CGGCGAGTTCTCCCCTGTCTTTCGCCTCCTGACCATCTTCGCCTACGGTACCTACGCGGACTACCTAGGTAAGGCTGGGCCCCGGGGACGGAACGCGGTTCAGGGACCCTTTCCCCTCCCGGTGATGGCGGGTCCCTGGGTGCGGAAAATGTGCCAGAGCCCCGAGCCGTTGTAGACCCCAGCCCCATTGCAGCAAGAGCCGTGTCTCCATCGCTACGGCCTGACAGATGCCCGATCGTGCTTTGGGCCCGAGGCCGCTGCAGTACCTGACAATAATTAATGCTTCCATTTGCTGGCTGCGTGGGGAATTTCCCAAGAACATCTTGACAGAGACATTTTTGAGGGGCGAGGGGGAAGACTTAGGTATCCACTGGGATGTGCAGACCTGCATAAATAAGGCACGGGACAGCTAGAGAGGGTGCCTTGAGGCCGAGGGGAGGAAGGGCTGCTCAGAAAAGGTCTTTTGAGCTGAGAATTAATGGGGACAGCTTGGCAAGACGAAGCATCGCTTGGGGGATTGGTGTGCAGACGCTTTAAGAAACGGGTATGGTGCGGATGCTTCTGTGCAGGGCTGGGAAATGAAAAACGAGGCATAAATCCTTATACCCTGTTCTTTCCCCTGATGACAGCTGAAGCAGCAAACCTCCCTCCCTTGACAGAGGCTCAGAAGAACAAACTGAGGCACCTGTCAGTCGTCACTCTGGCTGCCAAGATCAAGGTAGTGGCCCTATTTTTCCCCGGAGTTCTCCTTCTACTGGGATTGCCTCATGCTAGTTACCGTCGTGTTTCTACCTAGTGCATCCCCTACTCGGTGCTGCTGGAGCAGTTACAGCTGAAGAATGTCCGGCAACTGGAGGACCTCGTGATTGAGGCTGTGTATGCAGATGTGCTGCGAGGGAGCTTGGATCAGCGGAACCAGCGCCTGGAGGTGGATTACAGCATTGGGAGGGACATCCGGAGGGAGGAGCTAAGCACCATCACCCGCACATTGCAGGAGTGGTGAGGAGGAAGCCCCCGATACTAACACCCAAAAAAGGTTGCAGGAGTGGCCGGTGGCTTCCCCGGATCCTCTGTGTGTCGCTGGGGGGTAGCGATGTGAGGTGGCCTACTCGATCCCCTTTCCCATACTCCCAACGGAAAGTAGTTTCCCCAAAATAATGTTCCAAATTCCCCTGTTTGTTGCTGGAGGGGTGACGAGACCGCAGCAACCTTTGCACAGTCGTGGCTGCTGGCAGGAGGCTTTCTGAGTACGTATCTGTAGTTCCTAACCTAGTGTCGCTTTGTTATTTGTCCCCCTCCCAGGTAGTAACGTCACTACGTTATTACATTGGACTCCTGCTCCTGTGTCTTCCCTGCTTGGTGTAGCTGTCACCTTCCGGTCTTTTTGGCCGCTGGAGTTGAAATCTGTCACCTTTCAGGTTTCTTTCTATGCTGTGTAAATTACCTGGCCTGTTCAGTTCTACGTCTTGTCTCCAGGTGCCAGGGCTGCGAGGTTGTCTTGTCGGGCATTGAAGAGCAGGTTAGCCGGGCCAACCAACATAAAGAGCAACAGCTGGCACTTAAGCAGCAGATAGAGAGCGAGGTGAGTGGGCTGAGGGGGGAGCAGGCAGTGCCTCTCGCTTTAAAACAGCTAGAACCAGTACCCTGTGGTTGTTACGGTCTTTGCTCAACTAAGGCATTACCTTTTCCCTAGGCCAGAGCCCCCAGGGGCTTGTGCTTGAAGAAGAGTCCTAAATCAGCTTAACCCTCCCCTGCAGCGCAGGGGTCTGGACAGCTGTTAGCTCTTTTGTTTGACCTGAGCTTGCAGCTCTTAACTCCAGGGCTTGCTTTAAAAACAAACAAAAAAACCCAAAACAACCTGAAAAGAAAACAAAACAAACTGGAAAAAAAAAAAAAAACCAAACTAAAGACCTTGGGAAATTCCTTGGTTCCTACTTTTCTTACTTTTCTGCTGTTGCAGGTGGCAAACCTGAAGAAGACCATTAAAGTGACAACAGCAGCCGCTGCAGCAGCCACATCCCAAGACCCGGAACAGCACCTAACAGAGCTCAGGGAGCCAGCCCCTGGCACCAACCAGCGCCAGGCGAGCAAGAAAACTTCCAAAGCCAAAGGGTGAGGAGTGGGGGCAAACAAACAGAGTTGCTGTGTGTGTGCGCGCGCGTGTGTGTGTGTGTGTGTGTTCAGGGGAGCCCCGTTTCGGAGCAGCGAGGTTACTGACAGCAGGGGTCTGCTCCCCGGACAGGGGCAGGTCAGAGATGCAGTCCCAGCTGAGCTGAGGGGAAATCTCTGCGGCTCTTGATCTGAAGCAGAGGTCATAAGCCTTCCTTGTGTTCTCCTCTCGCGAAGAACGTCAGCCGCTTTTCTTTGTGTGCGTTTAGAAAAGGAAGTCAGGGATGAGCCTGAGTGTCTGCTCTGAACTGGTTTTGGTTTTGTTTTGTTTTTGTTTTTCCCCTCTCTCCGCAGGCTCCGGGGCAGTGCGAAGATTTGGTCTAAGTCAAACTAGTTGGATCTCCCTTCACAACTGGGAGGGTGAGAGGAAGAGATTTGGGGGATGGAGGGGTAGCAAGGGTCCCAAGTGTGATGCTTCTGAGCTCTTCCCTGAGATCCACCTTGCCACCTAATTCTCCTGCATGTTTGTTCTCTTTCCCATCTTCTTGACCGACTTTCCAGGCAGCGTCTCCCTCCTTTTCATCACAGCATTTCACACTCTTAAGCTTCCAGTTGTATGCGTTGCCGTTTCCCCTACCACTCGAGCCCCCAGCGCCACGGCCCTGTCTTTCTCTCTTTCTCTCTCCCTGTCTACTGACAGGTCAATTTAAAGAGCCGTAAACCTGGTGTCAGTCACCTTTGCACCTGCAGGGCATCACAGAAGCTTGGGAAGAGTGCGCTGGTGCTGAGCAATCATTTTGGCTCTATGAGACCCCTGGGATACTTTGCTCCAGGATGCAGCTGCCATCTTTGATTGTTTAATCTTCGTTTTGCTAGGTGGGAGGGTAGTTTTTGAAGGGATTCTTTTAAAAATATATAAATATATTATAAATATATATAAAACAATAAAAATACAGATCTATGGACATATCTATACAAACTCGTGCTCCTGTGGTGGTGTCTCTTTGTCTTTTATACTGATTCTGACTGTTCCAAAATAAGTCGTGAGACTGAGAGCCTCTGTCCCATTTCTGGGTGGAATATCCTCAAAATACTCACTTCCCTTTCCAGAGGGTAGTGCCACGGTAGAGAGTCCGTGAAACAGGAAAGAATGATAAATCTTATTTAAAGAGTTTCTTATGTGATTGATTTGCGTCTGGAAGGTTCAAAAGAGGTGCTTTTCAGGTAGTCTCAGAGGAAAGTGCAGAGACTGAGGAACAAGTTGTATTTGTGTCAGTACTGCGTGCCCCGTGATCCTGGACAAAACGGAAAGTGATGTGAGGACTTGTCTGACAGAGTTGAAGGTAAGAGAGTCAGTGCCCATCTGGGTGAGTTTTCATAGTATTAGACGTTGCTTGAGCCGTTCTTGGGTGATGTTGGAGACTGGTGGGGAAAAAAAAAATAAAAAAATTACTGAATCTGACTCCTGTGAGATGCCCAGAAAAAACCCACAGATTCTTCAGAGGATTCATCCTTGAGGCCGACTTGAAGCCGAGTCAGACGGATGCGAGTGTTGCGCTGCTGTTCCACGGTGGTGTGCGCTGATGTAAATGTAGATTGACACCGTGACTCCCACCCGTGCTCCATTCTGCCTCTTTCCTTGTGCCAGTGCTAAAATTTGATTTCCCTGAACCTGGGTTTCTGTGTGTGAGCAAGCCACCGAAAAACTAACCCAGCAAGGGGAAGCCCTGATCCTTCTCTGCGTGGAGGTTTTTTCAGTTCGCTGGCCTGGGTGAGTTTTGTTCTGGGTCAGACGAGTGAGTGCTGGAGCTGAGGCAGCGGAGGTGGGAGCAAGCTTTTGTTGAGGGGGTGGGGAGGCGGAGTGAGACCATGCTTGTTTTGGTGCCGGGGAGGTGCGACGTCGTGTCAAACACCACAAGGTGCTGGTTTGCGCAATATTGCTGTTTTACTAATTCTGGACTGCCGTAAGGCGGCACTGGCTTTCAGTGGGAAACCCCTGTCACCTGAACCCATGGAGTCCTCAGACTTGCAAGCAGCTTCCTTCCCTGTGCGTGAGTGAGTCACAGGGCAGGGCGTACCCGCCGGCTGTGCCGGGGCAGGGATGTGCCGAGCTGTCCCAGGGTGACTGCTGTCGCTGGCTGAGTTCTCCACGAGCTTGGGTAGCCCCACACCTTTCCCCTGCTCCGTGCTGCGAGGCGTCGAGCCCCTTAGCTGGAGTCATCTGGCACAGAAGTGCCAAGTAGGAGAGGTTTGGCGTGACGTTGTCCAGAGATGCAAATCTGGCTGCGGGAGCGTGTAAGGGGGCAGCTGAGCCGGGCTCGTCTCAGCCCGCCTAGAGAGGTCTGACTGATTCGCAGCAATAGGGAGTCTCCTTGACGAGTCCCGTTTTCCATAAGTTGCAGGGAGGGGTTGTGACAACGCTTCCAGCTTTTGTTTAAATTACCTTGAGCCTGCCTCCCGCTGCATCATATCACCTTCATCGGTCTCTCTCGGTGAGGAAAGTCACCGTGCTCGCTGCGTTTGCGATTGCGGGAAGCAATAATGTCCGTGCGCGTCAGGTTCTCCCGCTCCCTGGGAAGGGCTGGTCTGGGACCGAGGTGCCAGCCGGGGAGGAGATACCTGGCAAGCCCCGAGCACCTGCCAAATGCCTGGCACCTCACGCCCTTTGAAAGAGGAGCTGCTTGCAAAGCCGTTGGGCTGTGATGCGAAGGAGTGAGGAGAACGGGCTGGGGATGGAGCTGAGCAGCCAGACAAAGCACGTGTCCTGACAGCCGGCTGAGGTCCAGCGGGAGCTGGGCCCAAGGGGTGGCTGTAATAGGGCTGGAGTGGTGTCACCTCCAGGGAGAGCTGAAGTTACCAATAACGGAGGAGGATGTTTGTGCCCCGCAAGAGTCCGGCTGTCGCTTAGGAAGAGCAGCCGCAATAGCTCTTTGTCCCAAGTGTCTTGGCTCCCCTCTGACCTGCTGGGCCTTGCTTTCTTTAACCGCACTGCGGCTATGAGGCACAAAGGGTCTTTTTAAACGCCCCGGATCCGCAGTTTAAAGCCGGGCTGCAGATCCCAGGAGCAGAGCTGGAAGCATCCCTGAGCCAGCACTGTGGGAGCTCCACGCTGGTTGCATGTGGCAACGCTTGTGTGAGTGCCCTGCGCAGCACACGGCAAGGCAGAGCAGTGCCTGACCTCCGTACACACGCTGGCTTCGGTCTCATGAGCACAAAACCCCTTGCACGGGTGACAGCAACCAGAGGGTGGTCCCAGAGCACGGGGTCCCGGGGGGGCCCGCCACACCAGCCCTAGGCTGTGCTGAAGCCCCAGGTTCGGATCCTCAAGGCGAAATCACAGCCGGCGCGAGTCTGCCTGCGTCCTTCTGCCATCAATTTGTTCTGTGGCATCTGGCTTGCCCCTCTCTGCGAGCTGAGGCTGTTCCCCGCTAGCGGCATTTGCCGAGTGCAGCCGTAGGCCTTGCTCCCCCCTCTCTTTTTCTTATTTGCCCCTCTTGAGGCTGGTTGTGTTGTGGATTTCAGAAGAGTTTGGGATTATAAACATATTTGATTGAGGAGCATCTGCACAGCTCTGAAAGTCTTCCATTTTGTTTACTTTTCAAAGGGAACACCTTTTAAGACCTCCGTTAAGAAAAAGGAAGCAGAAGGTAGCAGATAAAATTACTTCAGAGCTTTGGTATGACTGAAAAATAAACGGGAGGTGTGCAGTGCAGAATGAAAATACTGCTGCAAATGGCCTTGCCGGATGGCAAACAGCGGGCAGGAGCATAGGCTTCCCTTTGCCCTTCACCTGAAAACCACGCTGCTTGTTTTCCTGCTCACTTCAGCCGTGACTCTGAATTTCAGTCAGAGAGGATGTGAAGATTAATTAATTAGTTAACGTTTGTAAATCGCTTTGAAGATGGCAAGAGTGAGATAAGTACTGAGCATTATTATTACAAGTTTTCATTTTAATTTTAAATGTCTTTGTGTTTTAACCCTGTTTTTCCCCCAAAGAAAAGACTGAGAAAACAGACCCTCAGTAGAGCAGAACAGACACACGACACCCTAAGCCCTGGCAAAGGAATGAGGTTCAGGGGATTGTAGAAGAGAGGGTGTGGAGAAGCGTTCGTCCCAGCTTGAGGAGCAGGAGATCTGCCAGCCCTAGCAGGGGAAGCGTAATGACTCTTGCACGGCGATTTATTGCAATCCTTCTTTGGGTCCTACACCTACGTGGGGCTTGCACATCTGGATTCAGGAAAGGGAGGAGGTAGGACAGGACCGGAATGGCTCTACCGCTGATGGCTGACTTTTGCCAGCCGCCTCCAACCGCCCTGTGCCGAGCGGTGACCATGGATCCTTATTAGGAATTGGGGTTAATGATGGTAGTTCTTCTTATTGCATTACAGGCAGCGCAATTTCTTCTGGGGAGCTTGCTGCTCCCCTTCTTGAAGGTGGTGGGGGTGTCAGCCACCGTGGGGCCAGCAGCCCAGTGTCCACTGGTGGGTGGGGAGAAACGTAACAGCTGGGCAAGCGCCCTGCAGGACTCGTCCAAGGTTCTCCCCGTCCTCCAGTGGTCCGTGCTGGAGGACCCGTGGAGGTAGAGCTGGTCTTCGTGCTTAACGGCCCTCAGCAGGGCTCCCCTCAACGTTTTGTTTATGGGGGTTGCTGAGGCCACCTCTGTCCCCCAAATGAGACATTTAAGGGGTTGGGTTTTGTTTTTTTGTTTGTTTTTTGACAAACAGGAGGGCTGGTGCCTATGAAAGTATCTGTGCAGGGGGCCGTGTGGTCTCCCGGAGCTTCACGTGGGAATGCCTGGCCTCCGCTCCCATGGGGCATCGCTCACTTCCCCAGCGAAGGCTTTTTGTGGAAGGTGGGTGCCTGACAGTCTGGCCTGTTGGGTGAACTGACACAGACGGATGGGTGTCCCGGTCTGCTTCCCGTGGGGCCGTACCTTCCCGCAAAGGCTCCGACGGCAGCCCCCTCCAGAGGGGTGTGTCTGCCTCTTGCCACGGCTGGACCAGCCCCCCTGGGATGAGGGCCTGGCTCTGCAGAGCAAGACAGAGTGGCCAGAAGAATCCCACAGTCCATGTCAGCAGCTGCAAATGCATCTCTCAGATCTCTGACATCCTTCTTGTCTCCTTAATATGCCCTGGAACAGCTGCTCATTTTCCTTCTGTGACCCCTTTCCCTCTCTGCCATCCTCTCCATGGTTGTCTGTCTGTCTGTGTTCCCACCTGCGGGGCTCTTCATTCCTCAGCCCATTCCCTCGTACTAGTCACTGCTTAGCTGCAAAACTCAGAAAAAGAAAAACCCCACCTGCTTTCTCTGCTGGTTCCTCGGCCACCCACCTCTTGGGTGTTTCTCTTTGGGGCTGCTCCAGTTCTCCGGGACCATCCCTGCCGGTGCAGTGTGGAACTGGGCTGGATTTTTGTCTGCCTTCTCTGCTGGTAGCAGGCTCTGCCACTGCCGGGGAAAGGAGTTCATTCGCAAAAATTCTTTGCGTGGTGTGCAATTATATTCATGTTGCGATGAATTCAGTAGATACCAAAATGTCAGCTGGATTCAAGAGCCATGACCCTTATATGGGTAACAAGAACGTCCAGAATTACTGCAGCACTTGTGCATGTGTTAAAAACAACTCTAGACCCTCCTGCTCTGAGGCACAAGTGAAGCCCCAGCCCCTTCGGATCAAGAGAAAATGTTCCTGGGGAGGCTTTGCCTTGTGTCCTGCGGGTTTCCCTGCATCTGCCTCTGAAGCATTTAGCATTGGCTTTGCGATGCAGGAAGATGGACGATCTGTTTGATGGGAGCAGAAGGGAGAAGGAGGCTCCTGGTGACCGAGTGTGATCTCTTACCGGTACCGTTTCATAAGCCCTTGCAAAACCTCCTCAAGTGCCAACCAAAAACTGGTTAATTTTATTGTGTCCCCCCCACCCCCGCCTTGGCAGGCTGCCCCAGAACCTGACTGCTGTAGTGGGTAGAAATTTTATAATTTCCAGCTTAAACAGATTCACAACTAGTTTATATTCTCTTGTGCCTGTGCCAGCGTGGCTTTAGCTGAAGCTGTTCTTCCTCCCTGGTGTTTATTCCCCTGGAGTATAGCCTTCACTTTGCTTAACTAACCAAACCAGCCCCTCGTACGCTGTGAGCGCTCCATAGCTCAGAGGCGATCCTGCAAGCTCGCGCTTGCACTTCAGATCAAGCTTTCTGGCTAGAAATGAGCACAGTTCTCTTCTGCAAGTGAAGGCTGATCAGCATCTTGCACAGCAACGGTAACGTGTGCCTATAGCTACTAGAAACGCCTCCGGGATCGCATGTGTCGTCCCCTCAGTGCCTCAGTAGGTGCTTACGGTTGTTACACAATTCACTGGCAATGCTGAGGCTTTCTTCCTTTCTGCTGCTTATAATCAAAGAGGGTCCAGTTTACAGCTAAGGAAGTCTGATTTTCAGGTCCTCTGTGCCTTTTCCCTTTTACTTTGCGCTACTAACTTTAGTCCTGTTGCCATTCCTGACACCTTCGAGGCCACCTGCGTCCTCCGTCGCGATACCCTCACCCAATTAGGCAATGTGTCTGGGCTTTATTTATTTACTCATGTATTTATTTTTTTGCAACCTTTGATCTCCTTTTCTCTTATTAGTAAGGGATGGATATCGTGAGGTTAGTATCTCTACTTCCAGCTTACCTCTGATCATGACAGCACCAGCAGCTGGCGACAGGTAGTATCTGTTCTATTCCCCTTCCTTTTGTATCTCCTTCCCCGCCCCCCCCCCCCCGTTATAATTAAGTGCCCTCAGGATTTATAAACCCAGCCAGCCAAAACAGCCAGATGTGAGGAGATAGCGGAAGTAATAATAACCTAAGTGGCGTTTTCCCGTGGGGACGTTTTTGGAAGTGTTGCCTTTAAAAAAGAAAATTCCCAGGAGGAAAAGAAATAGTTAGATTTAAAACAGGGCTGAAAAATAAAATCGTTTGGGTTTTGTTTTGGTTTTTTTTTTTAAGGATGTTTTGGAAAGTAGGAAAATGTTTATTTTTCACCTAGGCCCTGTATTGAGGTCTATTTTAAATCCTGTTGTTCTCCAGCACTGGCGTCGGTGCCACAGGAGTGGCCTTTGCCTGTGGGTTTTTACACTCCCGCCCCACGGCAGTGCACGTTTGTTTCCCAGCCAGACGGTTGTCCCCACAGACCGCTCCCTTTCCTGCAGCTTCCGCTGTGGTCCCATGGGCTTTCCAGTCCTCGTCAAGCCTCTTCTTCCCCTTCCCCTTCCCCGCCGTCCCTTGCAGCCTAGCACTCTGCCAGCCAGCTTTCCTTGCCCAGTCATAGATTATTTTTTTTTTTTAAAGCCTGAAGGGACAGGTATAATCACATCTTTTGGCTTCTCAAGTGGCCAAGAGCTACCTCACCCCATTCCTCTGCCCATTCTCCAACTTCTCTTTGAGACACCCCATCTAGCTTTGGAGGAGCTGGAAAACCCAGGTGCGCTCTAAATGATCGCGCTCTCGGGTGAAGGTCTGTGGCTCATTTCCAGCTCCATCCTTAGGTTTTTCTGCTAAGTTAAAGAGCCCTCTGCTGTCAAAAGCTTCCTTCCCATACAGGTAACGCCAGCCCGTGCTCGAGTGGGATGAGCTCAGCCACAAGAGTCCGTGAGCTTGTGTTATCTTGTCGTGCCAGTCAGCGGCTCCAGGCTTCAAGTCATCCTCGTTGCTCCCTTCTCGGGTCCTGCTAACCTCTGCTGTCCCTTTTAGTGCCGTATACTCGGATTTCACACAACGGGTTTGCTGTTCTCATGTAGGGGAGAAACTTCACCTCCCTTCTCGGTGAATGCAGGCTACTGCATCCAAGTTGTCCTGGTTTCGGCTGGGACGGAGTGAATTGGCTTCCCCGTAGCTGGTGCAGCGCTGTGGTTTCGATTTAGGATGAGAAGCATGTTGATAACACCCTGATGTTTTCGGCTGTTGCTCAGTCGTGTTTAGACTCAGTCAAGGACGTTTCAGCTTCTCCTGCCCAGCCAGCAAGGAGGCTGGAGGGGCACAGGGAAGGTGGGAGGAGACACAGCCAGGACAGCTGCCCCAAACTGGCCACAGGGGTATTCCATACCATGGGACGTCGTGCCCAGTATATAAACTGCGGGGGGAGCCAGCCAAGGGAGGAGCGCTGCTCAGGCATCAGTCGGCGAGTGGTGAGCAATTGCACTGTGCATCACTTGTCTTGTGTGTTCCAATCCTTTTGTTATTATTATTGTCACTTTCTTGTTGTTATTAGTGTCACTGTTAGTTTCCTCCTTTCTGTTCTGTTAAACTGCTCTTATCTCAACCCATGGGCTTTACTTTATTTTCCGATTCTCTCCGCCACCCCACTGAGTCGGGGGAAGTGAGCAAGCGGCTGCGTGGGGCTGAGCTGCTGGCTGGGGTTAAACCACGACACAAGTGTAACCCATCTCCATGGAAGAATTATGCAAGTACCATTCATGTACTTGGTTGTCTCCCAGTCCCCTAATTCTTTCGGGAGTCCCTTCAGAGTTTCCAGAAACCAGTCCTCCATCTTGAGAGAGCACAGCCTACATTGATGTTCCTGGATAAATGCCTTTCTGCTTTCGGCGCAGCCCAAAATACATATTGCTTGCAAATAAGCACCATACCAATAGTTACGGACTGCTCTGCGCATCTCATCTTTTTCCATCATTTTCCCTCATTTATCACGTTCATCGTTCCTTGGGTCCTCTGAAAGCTTCATCAGCACTGGTTTAATATCTTCAGATCATTAATCAAGTTACTAATGAGCATTCATTTCAGAACAGCATCCTACTCGAAAGAATTTCATATTCTGGGGTCTCTTTTTCCCCTCGTTACTTGAAATCCATCAGTGAACTAACGTGTAATATGGGCGCTTTTGTTGTTTTAATAATTATTTATCTATCTTAAATCAGAGCATAGTCTTGTGTGGCTAAGTAAGATACCTTGTGCTGGTGTAACCTTTAACTTTAGGTTGCTGTCGTGCCTTTGTCAACCCAAGCCATGATTTAATCAGAAAATATTACAGCTGTTGGACAGGAACAATTTTGAGAAAGTGAGATGGAGAACGTTGTGAAAACCGATACATCCATTTTTATTTTTAAGCTTAATGCGTTTTCCATCTCTTATCTTGACTTCACGTCAGTTTACCCGGTTTACAGCTGTGGATATCACCTCAGTTACTGTTTACAAATACTGGCACAAGGTTAGCTTCCCCAGGCTCGGCCTGTTTCCCCAGTGTTCTAAGAAGTACAGTGAAAGGTGCACAGAGCTTCAGGGCTACTGAGAAAAACATTTAGGGACAAAGCTCCTGCTAGCTCTGACGGCTCTGATTGTCACGATAAATTTTCAAATACATAAAACTGAATACGCAACCAACCAACCCCCTGAGGTTTCTGTTCTGTTTGTCTGCAGCTAATGCACCCTCATCTGAGGTCATGTCATCCGTCTTTCCAGCAGTGTTTCCAGCCTCTCTCCACCTCGTTCTGCCCACCTCCCCTTCCCACCCTGACCCTTTTAAGCACGTGTCGTGGTTTAACCCCAGCCAGCAACTCAGCCCCACGCAGCTGCTCACTCACTTCCCCCCCACCCAGTGGGATGG
>JAVKLA010000030.1:969967-1007705 GCA_034782735.1 Sagittarius serpentarius | reverse complement strand
GCCCCGCCTCTTCCCCCCGGGCGGCTGGCTGGGTTCGGCTCGGCTCGGCTGCGTTCGGCTCGGGTCGGCTCGGGGGCGGGGCGGGAATCGCGCCGGCGGGTCTCCCGTCAGGGCGGGAGGCGGCAGAGCCGTTTAGGGAACGGTTTGACGGCCGCCGGGCCCCCGGGCGGGTGGAAAGTTGTGTGGACACAAAGCGCCGGCCCCGCGAGCGGGGGGGAAGGCCGGAAACGCCTCGATCCTACGGGCAAGGTTCTTTTCAAAACCATTAAACTCTTCCGTGCTTCTGGTCTCCACGTGTGTGGTCTAAAAGTAGCTCTGAGGCGTTTTCGCGGCTTTTTATTTGTCAGCGCGGGCAGATTTAATGCCTAATGTTTTCTGTCCTCACCGTTATTCTGCATCACCTCTAAACCCTCTTTGTTTACGCATCCCAGTCTTTTTATTTTCTTGCCACTGACTGCCGGAATGGTTTTTCTCGTCCCGTGTATAGGAAATGAAAGAAAAGAAGGAAAAACTCGAGGAGAAAACAGTCCACAAAGAAAAGAAGAAGGAGGTGGTAGAGGTGAGGCTCTTCGGAGGGATAGATTTAGAGGCGTCAGGGAGGGTTTTATAAGAGGTGGTTAGCCTGGCTCGCTGTGGGTGATGAATACGAAGGGAATACAGCAGATTTGGGAAGAGGGCAGGCCAAGGGAGCTCATAAAGGAGAGGGGCGAGTGAAGAGCGAGCTAGAGGATAATTGTGGAGAATGAGCCTTGAAGGACTTCGCATAGTCAGCATGGCCCAGCGAGAAGAAAAAAGATCAAAGAAGGGAATGGAGACAAGATCAAGTAGGAGTTACCAGAAGTGTGGCACAGGAGATGTGGCCCTGCGCCTACTGAAGTATCCTGAGGTGCACAAGGAGCATGGGTTGAAGGAGGTGGGGGGAGGAACAGTGACGAAGTGCGCAGGTTGATGAAGGTCAGAAGGAATCTGGAAGCAGATGTACTACGAGCATAGGTTAAGTCATTAACCTGTAACCAGAGGGGTGTTCCGATTGTTGGGATGGGATGGCAGCAGCCTGTTGGGATGCAAGCTTGTGGAAGTCACGGAGGTTCATATCGGTGGGGAGGGACTGGAAAGACTTTTTATGAAGAAGGCTGGTTGGGAGAAGGGTTTCAGCCAGGATGGTGGGAATAATGGTGTCTGAGCAACAGTGCAGAGGTCACTCGATGCACATCTGAGACTGGAGTCTGAAGTGGCTGGAGCAGTGGAGACTGGTCTTGCACTTGCAGCGAAGAGCATACGGAAATGTCATCCTGATGCCAATTTCTGCTCTGACCAATTTGTTTCATTCAGGATGAGGAAAATGGAGCCGAAGAGGATGAGGAAGAGAATCCTGATGATGTGGATGAAGAGGAAGGTGGTGATGAGGATGAAGGTAGGAATAATTGATATAGGGAGAATGGGAGGAATCAGGCTGTGGGGAAATAGAAGATCATGGAGGGAAATTCCTTCTCTGAGCCCTCTGACTGTGAGATTACATTCCCTTAAATGCTACTTTAGTTAACCTGTGATTTCCTCTCTTGCTTGTGCTTAGAAGGAGACGAGAATGGGCAAGAGCAGGATGGTCATGCAGAAAAACGATCTGCAGAGGAGGAAGAGGTGAGTGATAGTGTGAGAGTAGTGGCAGCGAGAAGGAACTAGGTTACCTGCTACGTGCCGGTCACGTCCATGTGGATGCTGCTGCTGAGCATCTCCAGTTGGCCTCGGGTCTCATTGCTTCAGCAGTAGATGGATAAACAAATCTGATGTGGCAAGGGGATAATGAACCCCTGTAGATGCCTTGTAGGATCCAAGTCCTTCCACTAGCAGTCATGGTGCTGAGTGTTTGGGAGTCAAGGTGCTTGAGGTTGCACTGGGTGATGACCCCTCAAACACCTGTGACTTCTGGGCTTCAGGCCAGAAGATGGACTTGTAAGGGTGGACCTCGGGGTCTGTCTGAAGTGATGTGACCCTGGGCTTCTTAGACCTCCTGAAAGTAACAGCACTGGTACCCCTCCAAATGGAGCTGTCCCCATCTTAACTGTGAGCATCAACAGAACAGTTGTCAGGCACTCAAGGATCCTTTAAAGAGGAGTGGATTTAGGGCGGGCCAAATGGAGATTTCCAGATGGAGGAAAGAGCAGCAGTAAGAATTTTGTGGAGAAATGATGTTTCTTGGTGTGGTGACTGTTTGATGGTAACTCCTTTTTTTCCTCTCTGTCCTGTGTAGGATGAAGTGGATCCAAAGAGACAGAAGACAGAAAACGGGTCTTCAGCTTGAGTCCTCCCCTCCCACCTCCTCTGTTCCGTCCATCTCTCCTCCTCCATTCCAGCCTGTGCTTGCACTGTCCGTTAGCCTCTGGCTTCACACAATCTCAGATGAGGAAAGATTAGAAATGCTCTCAAACAGGGAAGACAGCAGTTTTCTCCTCACCCGAAGACCTAGCCCACCTGTGACATTCCCCAGCTGAAATTGTTCCAGTCCCCCACATCCCTTCAGCCATGCCCCACTTAGAAATGATCCTCCTCCCTCAAGAATCTCGTCGTTTCCTGGGGCCCAGTACGTAACCTTGCCAGGCCCATGTGCCAGGCTCCTCACGTGGCAAGCACCTCTCCTTCCTTTCCTTTTCACTCGCCTTCTTTTTTTGTTTTTTTTGTCACTAGTATGACTGAGATTCTTGACAGCTTCTGCTCCCCAGACCTGCTGTCAGATTATCCTCCCTGAGTCCAGGAGGCTGCGGGCACAGATTTTGTGGTGAGTTTTCCAGTCCTAGGCCTCCTCTCATCTGCTTTCCCACTGAACCCTGAGAGACAAAGAAAAAAAGAGTATTACAAGCAAATAATGGTTCTATTAAACCACACACGGAGACAGAATTTATTACGAGCTTTTCTTTTTTTATTTGGTCAAGTTTACATGACACCAAGCTGACCCTCGTGAATTTTTCAGAAGATAAGGGTTGTTTTTATACAAGAATTTCACCTGAACTGCGTATTTTTTTAATTTGGAGGCTTTTTTTAATACAAATCAAGAGAGAAACAATTGGGACCAAACTTTGATTTCCATTTTTTTTCCCTTCAGATTTTCTTGTGACCGTTTTTGTAAATTAAGGGCAATATAGCCACAGCATTTTCTATGGCACAGACATCACGAGGATGATAGATATAAATATATATATTGTTTTCAACTAGCACTGTAAATAAAAGCGTTTAAAAATATTTCAAATGGCTTGCATGGGCATCTTAAGTTACATTCCCATTGGATCGGCAGAAGTTGGTTTGCGGAAAGATGGGGGTGGCTTTGACCTGCAGCGGGGAGAGAGGGGGGAACCCGCAGTTATTCGAATGTCTCCCGTGTGCTGGAGACCGGGGGGCCCGGGTCCTGCTCCCTCTGCCAGGCGGTTAACAGCCAGGGCACGGCACAAACGCAACGGAAAGCTCCAGGGCTTCCGTGAAGCTCTCGAAACCAAAATGGGGCCTCGGCAGCAGACGACAGAGGTTCCGAAAGGGAACCCAAGTTGTGGCACCTGGACACGGCCGAGTGCTGCTCTAAACCGGACGCTGCCCTGCGGCCTCCCTGCCCTGGCCAGCTTCAGGTGTGACCCGCGCAGTGTCAGCCGCAGCAATAGGGAAGTGTTTTAAGAGGCAAGAGCTTCAGTTCTTCGTCCCACCAGCTGCCTGGGAGAGACCTGTCAAGCGTCTTGTCTTTTTATCTTTGCAGACCTTTAAAGCTGCTGTTAGCATTTCTTCCTTTTTAAACTCGTACTTTGGCAGTCACGCAATGAGCCACCGAGACCAACTTTTGTCTGAGCATCAGTGGCTGTGTGCTTGTCCGACTGCAGCAAGAGATCGGATACGGGGAGCGGCAACAGTTGCTTGTCTCTGGAGGGGCAAAGCGTCAACTCTCTGTGTTTGGCTGCAGGCCTGGCCCCAGGGCGCAGGGGGACACAGGGGTGGTGCAGAGGGCACAGCTGCTGCCAAGCCCCTTCCCACCTACGAAGGTCTCGGGGGGCGGGGGGGGCATCTGCCTACCCGGTGGGATCTCCCTGCACTGCAGGGTGTGGGTGCACGGCTCCCTCAGCACCCAGCGGGGGTGGGTCTGGACCCATGGCAGCCCAGGGGCCACCACAGCCAGCTCGGTGTCAGGGAAGGGATTTGGGCCCTTCTCCTCCAGCAGGGATGGGCCTGCTTCAAACAGGCCCCTCTGGTCCTGGGACATCCCTGTCTCCAGAGTGCTGGGCTCTGCCTTCAGGGGCCTTTGCAGCCCACTGGTTGCAGCCATGCCCTCTCTCTGGCCCCCAGGGTCAGGGTCAGCCGCAGCCGTGCTCGTCGCAGCCCCGTCCCGCTCCGCAGGGCTCCCTTGGCAGCCGGAGCCACGGCCGGTTAGGGTGCCTTCCCCGCCGTGAACAGCATTTCAAAAGCAGGTTGCTGCTGCCGGGGGCTGACTTGCAACGCCTCTGCCGGCTCCCGCCCGCCTTGGGCAGGGTGCTCAACCTGCACCTATCTTCTAGCTGCGCTTCTGCAATTTTGTATTCCTACTGTTCCTCCATTCTAAAAATGAGGGATTCTAGTCTCTGTTCAAGATACTTTCACATTGGAGCAAGTCCTCAGGACTCCCCCAGACTTTCTGCTGCCCAATCACCTTTTACTGTTTGGTACCGAAGATAAATTATTAGCGGATGATACAATCTCTGCAGAGGCTGACTACAGTTTTCACGCTTCATCCCCTCCGCTGCAGCAGTGCCTGACTATGCATAGTGAAGAAGGTACTTGCCAGTGAGAAGCTGCGGAGAGAGAACGCCATCTCGACGCAAGGCCAGTACCTCTGCCTCTATCCGGCCCGCCATCCAGAAGGAAGTGAGGCAGCACCTGGTTGTTAGGCCAGCACTAGCAACGTGAGCAGCCATTCCTCATTTCCTCTGAGGGAAACACTGCGGGACAGAAGGAAGTGACAAAGGGCTGCCAGCCAGGTTCCCCATGTCTCTGTGGACCCCTTGACTCCACAGCTTCTGCTAGTTCTTCTGTCTTACTCAGTTTTATTGAACACCTTTGTCATCATCTATGGATAGTTAGAATACATAGCTACAGATGCGGAAATAGTTAGAAGAGTATCTGCTCTGGTATTTTTTCATCTCGGTGACCTGCAGGACATCGTCACTGACTTGAGGCGAGGGCTACAGATAACATCATGGGAAGTCCCACGGCTTCTTCCCTTTCCTTAGACCTGCAGAGACCCATGCTGTATCTGCTGCATTTTAGCTGACAAGGCGATCACAGCAAGAAGTTGCATAGATTTCCAGAAAAAGTTGAGGATACGGCGTTCTGCACTGCACTTCATCTCAGGCCTGCCGGTGTGCTTGATTTGCATCCAAACTTGAAGATGCTTTTTATCATTTAGTCTAATTCTTCTTCCACAGTGAGATCAATGGTGTCGTGCTGGTGTCATCAAGGTAAGAAGAAAGCCTGTCTTCACCAGTGATTCCGCAGAAGTAATGATAGCATTCAGGGGCCTTATTCACCTTTCTTGGCTCTGTGTTAATTCTCCGCTCATCTAATTTGATTCCTGTGACCATCTGTTAACCTCATCAGCTGGGGGCAGAGCTCCCTGAAGGCTACCAGTTCTGCCAAAAGCTACACTAGAAGTCAGTGCATGCTGCCATTGAACTGCAAGAGGTCGTCTGCACGGAAGTGTGTACCGGCTGAACCTAACTGTCTTTTCCATCAGGTCTTACCACTGGGCCAAGTGTGATTGTAGGCTGGACCTTAGTTTTCAATAAGCCCGCAACAAAGTCCTCAGTGGTTTCACCTGGGAGAGGTTTTGGTGTCAGGAGCCCATTCCTAAGCAACTTGTCTGGTGCTCACGATCCCTTCCTTGCTTCCGATGGCACCCGCTCCAAGCTACTAGCAGCTCTGCTCCTGCCAGCTGAGCGGCACCGGAGATTTCCTTCTTTCTTGTCCTGCTCCGGGGCTGCTTGCTTTGAGAGACTTGCGGAGGTGGCGCAGTCGTGCTCTTGCAGGCTCTGCTAGACTTCCCTCTAAACTGACGATTTCTGCTTCTGACGGCCCTTTTGTGTGGTTTAGAAAAGCAAACGCCGATGCCAGTGCAAAGAGCAGATAGAGCCGCCCACCAGGTCTTAGCTGGGTCCCTGTCCTAGCTCGGATGAGCGAGTGACCCCTCGCTCCCCAGCGGGGATCACTGGACGGTTGGGACCTGGACCCAGCGGGACAGCAAGCTCACCACCTGAAGGCTGTGGCTGTGGTGGGGGGTGCCAAGCCTGCCAGGACAGGACCGGCGGGATGCAAGCTGCTCCTCGCATGGGTGACCGTGCAGGCGCAGCCTCCTGAAGACAACAGCTGTGGTTGCGGTGGTGAGCCACAGATGGCAAGCACGAGAGGAGGCAGCTGAACTCCATGTTGATCGAATAAAACCAGTTAACGCTTCTGCTTAAGCAGAGCAACCTGACCTAGCTTTGGAGTCAGCTCTGCTGCAGCTAAGGAGGTTGGGCTGGAGATCTCCAGAGTTCCCTTCCCATCTACATCTTTCTGCGATACATGAAGGCCTGCCATGGGAAGTCTGAACTGAGTCTGATGGTATTTTGAAGCGCCGAGCCCAGAAACGAATGCTCTTTGCATCTTACAGCTCTCACCTCCTCATTTCCCCCTTAGGCAAATGAACCCCTCCGCCCAGCCTCTTTGGTCTTTCACACCAGTTTTAAGCCAATAAATGAAACAAGACCAGCATAATCAAAACCATCACACGAGCAGAATCGTGAACCCTCCTTCAGATCTGGAAAAAGTGAGCCCTCCAGCCATTGCTGGGCTGGGAGGAAAACCTTTCTTGCTTCAGGAAAGTCCATAATCACCCTGTCATATGAGCTTTAAAAAAATAGCGAAGATGAATTACTTCTCTCCCCCACCCCTTCCTCTGGGATCAGGGGCTTCTTTAGGGCCATACACCATATGGGAAACAGAAACAACTTGCCTTCCCAGATCCTTAAGAAGTCCATGTACTTTTCCCTCCCACCTCTCTCCCTTATTTCAAGAGCAGAGTCAAAGGCAGACACGCTCATGGCTGATCCAGTCTGCGTGTTTTCTCAGAGAAGAAGTCTGTGTTTACATGTGCGGGCTCAGACTAGGAACACATCGCAGATGGGCAGGACTGGAGCACTGCGTATCAGTGGATGAGTTTGGGGTTTGATTCTTGGTGAGCTCTTACGGTTTTAGCAAAGCATGGACAGTCACAGGGGTGAGGAGAGACCTAAGGTGTTTGTCTTCAAGGGTCTCAGCCACACAAGATGGCTTATGGACCAAGCGTGGTGCCATCAGGTACAGCTTCGCTCTTGTGGGAGGCATAATTTGCAATGAAAAATTTCGAAGACCCTTACCTGAAGCATCCTTCAGCAGCTTTTCTGTTGCTGCACATCCAAATGACTTCACAAAAGGGTCTTTGCTTGACAGCACTCCACAGGCATGAACTCCGGTAGCACTTTGTTAGGCTCATCCATAAACACACCAGAATTCCTATCTGAAAACTTAGAGCTAGTTGCTGTTTTCCTGTGTGAACGACAGTTTCTTCAATGGTACTTCTAAATCTTTTCCTGTGTCAGATCCAGTCCTGAAAACGGCTGAGGCTGTCGTATAAGGCTCCAACAAACTTCCTGTGCTTCCAGGACAGCAGCATGGTAGATATGGACCCAGGTTTGAGCTGGGAATTTGCCAGTTCTCCACAAGGTAAATTTCACAGAAGGTACAGCGGAGAAGTTTGGGAAGGCCAGCCTTGCAATTCAAATGAGTCATGAGGTTTTGCTCGTAACTAAAGAAAGTACAGGCTGCTTCAGGGTCTGTGAATCCCTTTTCATAGCTGTAGAAATAAGCACTCTTGTAGAGCACTGCTAACAGTGTGCTGTCTTGACTGCAGTTTCTTGTTGGGAGAGGATCCTGTTCCACCTCAGTTCCTCTAAGTTTTAAAGGGTTTCCAGATCAAATCCTGACTTAAGGTCTCTCACCAGTGGCAGGATTCCTATAGGTGGCCTGGTATTCCCCAGTGCTGCTCTTGCTTTTACTTCCAAGGGTGAAAACCTTACAGACAGCTGATGGGATGCCAGGCTGCAGACAAGAAAGACTGCTGTCGCAGAACTGGGATATAGTGGTGACACCTGCGCTGTTCTAATTGCTGTACAGCAGAACATCTCGGCGCTGTACGTGCTCTCATCGCTGAAGACTCCAGCAGGACCCAGACCTCCTGCGTTACCTGGGATGCAAAGGCTAAGCCCCAATCTCTTCTTTCAAGACCTCTGCTTGCGCTGAAAAAGAACACCACTCTGGGAGAACAGGCAGCACAACCAAAGGTCGCTCAGACTGATACCCCTCTCAGCTTGGAGGGTGGACCTTGTGTTGCTGTTCTTGATCCTCTCGAACGGATTTGTTACTGGGAGAGGAATCGCTGGAGCCCTTTCAGCAGAGGTCTACAGCTTTCCTGCCTCAGGGAACTCCTGGTGGCACGAAACTTGGCGTGTCTGTAAATACTTGACGGAAAGATTGTGAGCAGTCTTCTGAGTTTCTCTGTACCTGAAATGCCGGGCACAGAGCATGCTGTGAGCTGTCTCTCAGAGTGGAGGAACCAGGAATGGCTCTGATGACACCGCCGGTGTTACGAGAGGCCTAACTCAAACCTGGAGAACTGAGAAGTCCCTGTATGGTCAAACAGCATCAGATTTGTCTTGGCTGGGTGTCCACAGGCTGATTTGAACACTCACAGGTGTCTCTCTGGCTTCCAGGAGAATCGGACCTTTGCCTAGAGAGTCCAAGGCAGGTCTAGGGGACCTCCACGAGAAAGGCACATATACATTCATGTCACTTACAGCCTTCTCGGCTGTAGCTGATTCTGGACCCTTTCGCAGTAGTGTTCCCTCCCTTATTGCATCCCCTAGGTAGAGCCTTGGAGTTTGGCTGTGCCCCCTTAGGAAGTCAGGGCCCTGTTTTTCTCATTGTCCACAACTCCAGCCGCTTATCAAGAACCTATGTTGGACGCCCAACAGCAGAGCCAGTACCCGAGATCACTGCAACTTTCTGGAGAACCTCTTTTAGGGTTGTCAGCTGCAGAATTTTCTCCGGAAAACAATCTTCTGGGTTTAGCTGGCAGGTCCACATGTCCCCAGGCAACCACAGCAACTGCCCCAGGTATCTTAAAATCTATCAGTGCTGCGCTGTCAGCTGGGTTTAGGACATTGCTTGGATAGTCCACTTCTCCCAGAGCCATTTACAGATATCAGCCAGGCAGCCAGCCAGAGTGTAATTCCGCCTGACAGCAATGCCATTTTAAAAGTTTTCTCTCCTTTCCACTGCTCAGTGCAGTTTCTCATCCACCCAGTTGTGCTAGGGCAGCTGCCTGTAGGAACCTGCCATGGAAGTCATTTGAGTTATTCCCTGTTCTAATTACACACTCACTTTTTCTTCTCCTCCTCCTTTTAAACCTAATGTTTACATTGGTCTGCCTTACAGCCCCATGAAGGGCCATATTATCAGAAATCGTGCATGGGGAGGGGGGTGAGTACAGAGCCAGGGGCCATCATTCCCAGCGGCCTTGAGACAGGAAGGCAAGCTTGGAAGAGTCTCTCAGATCAGCTTTGTCATGAGAGCAGCTGTAAGGTGGAGTCCCACCCTCAAGCACCTGGGAAGGTTTCCAGATCATCTTCCGACCCTTCAATGAGCATGCCCCTTCACTTCGAGGAGTTCTCGGGTTTTTATATCCACCCCAAACTTTTGTTTTTCACAGACCCCGGCAGGAAATGCTGTTAGTCTTGGGGTTTTTTTTCTTCTTTTGAATAACCAACCTTGAGCCAGTATTTTGACTGTAGCCTCTTTTTCCATTATTAAGGCTTCTGAACTTTACCCTGGCTCATGACTGGACCATTTTGTCCATATTTCCTCCTCTGCACAAGCTGATCTGGTCTTACAGTTCAGATAGGGGACACACAGAACCCTCGAGGTTACCAGTCTTTCAGAGTGACTTTTATTTTGACTTAATAAGCAACACAGAGAAGAAAATGATAGTAATAAAAAAAAAAAAACCAAACCACAAAAAAAAAGAGAAACCCCTAAATCTCCTTCAAGTCTGGAACAAGTGAGCCCTCTGACCATCTGTAGTTAGGGAAAAAATGGCAGGTCCCTGCTAAACTCAGGGGAAAGTCCCCACACCCACATGCCACCACCACCTGTTTGAGTCCAGGAGCCTTTTCCTTCCTTTTCCCTGTGGGTTTTGTGCCTTAGCTCAGCAGTCACACTCCTCTGCTCTTTCCCAGCCCTGTGCTGGGGTTTTCTTGCAGAGCAAGACTAGCTGGCTTTTTCCCTGAGTCTTAAAAAGGGCCCACATGCACTCTTAGGGAAGCCCTCCAGTCAGGGCTGTGAGTGAGGGAGAAGCCTGAGGAAATATGAATAGATAGTTTTATTCTCATGATGGTGATCCGCTGGCTTGGCTTCCTTGTTCCTGCAGAGAGCCCCAGATCCTAAGGCTGAGCAAGAGGATGCCGTCGACCATTTTTCACGTCAACAGTCTGCAGGTGGTGAAGAGGCCACCACAAGAGCTCTTCCCACGTCAGAGCTTTGCTGTGAAAAACATGTACTTCATTTCCAGCCAGATTTTGGTTTTAAGTTTGAGCCACTGGTCATCCTTATGCTCCTCCGTTGGAGTAGAGAACCTGCCTCTATTGCACATCTCCTCATGGGGAGAAAATATCAAAGATGGATTGTGAATGTAAGAGCATAAAAATGGTTGTACCAGTGGTCTCTTTAGCCTGGTGCTCTGCTGCGGCCGATACAAGACCCCTAAGGAAAGGCACGGAGAGTCAAGGCATCATACAGAAGCTTCCTGTAAACAAGAGGCAAGGACATTCTGAGCTGGCAGTCGTACCCAGGCCGTCAGATTCAAAAGCCAGTGAGGAACAGATCCTCCACAAATTACCTAATCCCTATTTGAACTCACTTATACTCCTGGTCTCCACAACATCCTCTAACAATAATTCTACCGTCTTTGTGACACGTAAAACGAATTTCCTTTTGTTTGCACTAAAATTGCTTCCTGAGCTCACCGCTGTTTCCTTCGGATTAGGTAAGATAGATCAAACACCTCAAGTTCTGTACATTCAAAAGCAAAATCTCCAGGCCCCAAGTCAGGTTTTTTTGTACCGCGCTTCTAAATCCTTTACCATTTTTCCACATCCTTTTTTGGATCATGGACACGTTCCAGTAACTTGTGCTGTAAACAGAGGTAACACAATCTGTTTGCTCTTTGAGATCCCATTTTATATAGCATGCTATCATGTATCTCCCTCCCTGGAGCCTTGTCTTCCCAGGATACTGTATTCTGTTCTGGAAGTGTGATCCACGTACTTTGTTCCTCAACACATAACCTTATGTTTTAATTCTAAGTGTGATTTTAGCAGGGGTCTTAGGAGGCAGTTGCCTCCCGTTAACCTTGCCAAATATGAAGTGTGCACCATGCCAGGAGAGACAGTCACAACCTGCAGAGCTGTGAAGCCCTCCTAACCACGTTTTGGCAGGCTAAGACAGCCGTGGCCATCAGAAAGCAGTTGGATGTTGAACAAATCGTGTGGCAGCCTAGCACTGGAAGCTCACACAGTCGGAATTTCTAGGATGCTTTCATCTCGTCGGCAAAGGGTCTGAAGTATTTACACAGGACACAAAAGCATTAGCTGCTTTATCTTCTACTCTCACGCACACTGTACAGCTAGAGAGGGTCCTTTGGTCTTTTGTGGCTTCCTGAGAAAAACCCAGCAGAGGAGGCTGTTACAGCGGAGAGAACGCTGCTCAGCGTGGCCTGTTCACCTCCTGGAGAATGGGACATGACATCTGCAAACAGAAACTTCTTAGAACCGGGAGAAATTATAAACAGCACCAAACCAAAAAAGTTTTCCCCATGTGGCCTTAATTGCACCCCAGTGACAGACTCCTGGGAGAACTTTCTAATATTTAGTTTGTTGGATCTCCATCTTGGGAACCCAGACCTCTCCCAGCCCTCATCGTGACACGGGAGGTCCCACCCCTTCTTGGGAATTTTAAAGCCCCTTCACAGAGAAGAATAGTTCATCTCTTTTGTCTCAGCCTCCTTCGAGGGTAGATAAGAGTCAGTCCTTACACCAACAAAGCCTGTTGTATGTGCCATGATGATAGCCAGTCATCTTGCAGCCTGGTGTGAACGGGGGTACCCCTAGAGCCCGCAGCGTCTCTTTGCCGTGCCGAAGGCTAGCCAAATGCCGGGCTTCATTAGCAAGAACACAGCAAGAAGGGATTAACCTCATCTTCATGGCACATGAAAAGCCACATCTGCAATACTGTGGGACGCGGACACGCTGGAGCAAGTCCAGCAAAAGGCCCTAAGATGGCCATGAGGTGGAGGATGTGACACATGACAAGGAGCGTTTGTTCAGCCTGAAGAAGAGCGGGGAGCTAACTGCTGCCTGCTACTACCCAAAAAGGGTTAGAGAGAAGACAGAACCAGACTCCTCTCACAGGGACACAGAGAACGGGCACAGACAAGGAGCACAGGTCACAACAAATGAATGTCCTATGGAACACAAGGAAAAGCCTCTCCTGTGAGGGTGCTTCAGCAGAGGAACAGTTTTTCAGAGAGGCTGGAGAATCTCCATGACTGGAGGTGTCCAGGATTTGCCTGGGCCAAGCCCTGAGCAACCCAGCCTAGTCTGAGAGTCACCCTGCTGGGAGCAGAGGGATGGAGTGGAGATCTCGGAGGTCCTTTCCCACATGAAAATTCCTGTGATGCTGTGACCAAGAAGTGGGTTGGTTTGATTTTGTGTTTTTTCTTAGTGGGGCAGTAGAAGCTGTCTTACAAAATGATGCAGGCTGCTACCTGCCATGAGGGGCCAAATGGAGAAGAAATGGAAAAAACAGCTCAGCTGCCACCACGCTCTGAATTGCAGTCTGTCACACAATCATGTTAATCTAGCATAAATGCGTAGTGTTGCAGAAAGGGGCAATGCCATCTTCCCTTTCATCTCTCCTGCTGCCTCTCTTTTGTCAACACTGATGAGCATCAGAGAACTGATCCAGCTGAAAACTAAACTACGAAGAAATAAATCCATTTTGATTTACAATAAGCCCTTTCAGTTTAAAAATGCACCATCTCCCTCCCTAGCAATTTTTGTTCAAAGCAAAGTGGTTGGGGATCACCAAATCAGAGACTTTATTCTCTTCAGAAATATTCTGGAGCACTGCTGTCCCCTTCGTTGCTGTGCCATTGTCCACATGAACCTTCCCAGGGATTGTATTCTTCTGCAAATGATTTCTCATAGCACCACATGCTCCTTTAGTTGCCCGCGACTTCTTTATATCTAGCTTTCCCACTAAGAAAGGAATAACATATTCTTTAGTAATAAGTATTTTTGCCTGCAGCTTCCAGAGCTCCAGTGTACCATAAGATATGGGCTCATATGCTCCTGCCATGATGCACCGTAAAAACATAGCACACGGACCAGATCTACTTTTTCACAGTTCCTGAGGACACAGGCAACCAAGTCTAGAGCCAGACCCCTCTGTGCCCTGTGCAACGCTCATCCCCCAGCATCTGAAACATGTCCAAGGCGCCCCTTCTGTGTCAGAGACCCACGCTGCTGCCAAGAGTGAGGCGTAGAAAGGATTCGAGCCCCATCAGCAGAAGGCACATCCTTCTGCGGCAGTTTTTCTTTGAGGGGATACTCGCTGTACCATCAGCTGAGAGTAACAGCAGCAATGGGGATCTGAGCCTGGCACATGTGGATCAGCCTATCTCCTTCTTGGCACCCAGGAGACCATCAATATTCCCCCAGATCAGCTGCTGGAAGGTCTTACACCAGCAGGCACGACCCACATCTGTTCTGGAGATCCCCCAGGCCAAAACATCCCTCAGGAAAAGCAGTCATACACTCTCCCTGCAAAACCAGCAAGAGACTGGCAAACCGAAGAAGCCACACCTAGGAAGGCGCTTGTGTGTAACCTGCTGAGGGAATCTGGGTGCCCTGGTTTCACTACACGTCCAGCATCATCCTCCCAAACTACCCTGACACCACTCTTACCACCAGTCTTGCTGCTGACAGCTCTTTCAGAGGGCTTGCTTGCCGGCCATTTCTGCCAGTGCTCACCTGCTTTCTGGACTACCCCTGACATCCAGTGCTAGTCCGTCATCCAGCTTGGCTGTCAGCACTGGAGCTTCCAGCCCGCCGGGGCCCAAGGACTCTGTGGATGGTCAGACCCTTTCTTTTCAGCCACGCCTGGGAGAACCACGTTTTGGGAGTCCCACTCTCAGACCAAGATTCAGCTCCTATCAGCGTGCTCCTCAGCTCCTTTCACCCCGTACCTGAGTCAAGGGAATCTTTTAGGACCGTTCTGCTATTGCCGCAGTCACTCAGCGACACATGGCACATTGGGTCAGTGCCTGACTCCTTCACCTCAGTGTCAGGTCACTGTGAGAGCTTTCTTCTCACAGCTGGCATGCTTCTCCCGTCCCTTGCATGCATTGGGCTCCTGGGTACCTCTTCGCTCTTGAGAAAACTCACTGCAGCCCTGGGACATTTGGGAGGCTATTGCATATTTTTTCAGTGGATTAAAAGCATGGCATGAACGCTGCAATGAGAAGTGAGTCAAAATGTAACCTAGCGTGCTGCGTGTGTTTTTGTAGATGATCCACCTCACCCTCTGTGTTGCAAAACACAGAGGCTGTGGCATCAAAGACATCCTGCAGCATCAAAGACTTTGCTTAACTAGATATTGGCCAAGGTACCGATATCCATCACCATCTCCACAGGTAGTTGTGGATGTCCAAAGAGGATCCTCCAGCATCCCATCTCTCCCCCAGGGAGGATCTGGAGGGCTTTGGAAGGAGAACAGTTTCACACTTCTTTACAGTTAATGCTGGCCAGATACAAGATGCTAGATGCCCAATATGCCCATGAATGCTGCAGATTCTCTTCAGTGATTAAATCACTGGGGTTTTTTTAGCAAAAGTGCAGCCCACAGCTTCAGTCAGCACCCCCCAGTGTTGTTCCTGACTTTCTAATCCAGGTTTCTCTGGGATATTCAGCTGTCTGCTGAGGATTGTCATACAAAGCTTGCTCACTGTTTAGCACTGTAAAGAAAGAGGCTGCAGATTTGTCCAAAGACTCCATAAAGCTATGCTTTCCTAAAGGTGTTCCCATGGGATTCTGGGAAGCAGGCCACCGCTAGACTCTGCTGAGCTCCACATTGGAGACCTGCGGTGACTCAGGCACCAGCCATTGAGCAAATCCTCTAAAAACGACCTTTTCAAAAGAGCCTGCCAATAAATGTCAGGCAGCCAACCCCTCTTCCTCCTCCTAGCACTTCTGCAGAGGCACATTTTGGTTTTGCCCAGGTCTACTGGGAGATGTGAACTTCCTCTTTTCTAATCCCCTTCTCCTCACCCCCCTTTTTGGGATCTGTCACCTCAGATAAATGGGTCCCTCCTCCAAGACCACTCTCTGACACGTGGTGTACCCTGGCCGTGGGAAGATACTGTGCTGCTTCTGGGCATCGCGCAGGGACAGAAGCCTGGAGCAACCGCTTCCTCCCATGAGAAAGGAAGCACGTTTGGTACCCACCCTGGACTTAGAGAAGCCGAGCAATTTCATATACAGAATGGATCCCAGGTTGGTGCCTTGGTAGAAACCATCACGGCCCTTTGTGGGGTTGGAGTGGCTTGCACCCCTCTTCCTCAGGGGTGCCTATTTCAATGCATTTCCACATTGTGCATCTGACACAAAGCCTGCCAAGCCGTGGGCACCGGCTCTCTCCAGTTAAGCGTTCTGCTGCTTGGCCTCTCCGCAGCCACAAAGGGTTGATTCAGGAACCACTGCATCAGTCCTGAGCACTCAGAGAAGGGCAGCTCCGCTACTTCCCCTCTGGGGCTGAGCTTAGATCTCTTTTAGCTCCCTGAGCTTCCCAGCCAGTGCCAGAAGTCTCACAGTTAATCCCAATCTCACCCCTGGAATCCCTTTTGCCTATCCAGCTGCCTGTTGAGTACCAACCTGCCCGGCAGCTTTCGCTCACACTACATCCCCTGCCAGACCTTCCCTTCTGTTTCCCCAGGCGTGGCTGCTTTCTATTTACAGTCCTTCGCCGGAAAGTTTAGTTATCTCTTATTAGTAAGCAACTTCTTTTTGCTTGTTATGTTTGCTTTAGCTCTGGGCAAACAGCGAGCAGGACGTTTTACCTAAGGTCCTTTTGGTGAGCGCTTTATTTCGGGAACACCCAGACCAGCTGATCTCAAGTTGCATGGCTGATAACCCAGTCTTCAAGTAACAGTGTAATTTCTTAGGTCTGTTAAAAGTCTGCATATAAATTATAGAGCACCTCAAAAAGTCAGCATGAAGCAGAAAACTGTGACTAGCTTCCGACTTGACGGTGCAAGGAGCAAAACATGAAAGTGGAATCACTCAGAGAAAAACATTATATCACAGAAATCTGGAAACCCAACGGAAAATTCCTTCAGCAAGACTAACTCAATGATACTGCAGAACAGTGTTTTCTATTCCTATTTGTCTTGGTAAGTGTAGTTTGAACCCATAAGGCATGCCAAGAGAGACAAGAAAAGCAATGTATTAAGGCTGCGAGCAAGGTGACTGCTGCGGGTAAGTCTGGAACCTGGCGGAAGCTAGCTAATGCCTAACACGGACAAAGGAGTATTTAGTGAGCTGGGGTTCTATATCCCTGTCCTGGGCTATTCCCGTTGTAGCCTGCCCCTCGTTCCCCACGGCTCTGCCGGAGTGTCACACATCCCTGTCAGCCCCTCTGCCCAAGGGACCCACGCAGGCGGTTCTGAGAAGGTGCCCCCGCGCTGATCTTGCTCCAGTCATTGTTATTTCTGCGGTGGGGTCCTGTTCTGGGAGATGACGAAAATGCCATTCAAGGGAGTCAGCATTTAAAATGGGTCGTTAGAGAGAAACGTCACAGGTGTCTTTGCTAAAGATAGCCTGGTGCTGAGTAAAACAGTGCCTCCAGAACCTTCATTTCACAACATGCTCACTCAGCATAATAACCCCTCTGCCCCAAACAGCCCCCATGGTGCCAGACAGCTCCTGTCGCTTTCCTGGGCTCTCCATCAGTCCCTCGTGACCGCCTCTCGGCAAGCGGCAGCAGGATCGGAATACGTCTTTCTCCTTCGCCAGTTCTTACAAGAAAGAAGCATTTCCTAGAGCAGGGATTCAGTTAAGGGTGGTTTTGGGGACTGGAGGGGAATAGGGCCAGGGCGCCGAGGCTAAGAGTGCAGAGCAGGTCAGGGTGGAGGGGGAGAGCAGCAAGCTCGGTGTGTCCCCTGGGCGAAGCCAGGGGAGAGGGAACAGACGACACCGGGCTGCGGAGCCGTACGTGTCTCCACACCACGGTTCCATCTCCCTTCTCTCTCTCTCGTCTTCACCCACACACTCACACCATTCTCACACTGCTGATTCAGGGGAAAGAGAGGTTGATGCTTTCTGCTTGGACTGGGCACCACAAACTGTTTTTCTTGAACAGGAGGAAAAAACACGTCCTGCCAACTGTCACAGGTTCTCCCCCATCTTCTCTCCTCTCCTCCTCTCTCACGCAATCCATGGGCTGTGTAACACAGGCCACGAAGGACCACTGCAGTGTCCCCGCTACCCCAGGGACATTGAGGCACACAAGGTAGCACCAGGTTCCCGTACACCGATCCCACTCCTCAGGAGGCTGAAGAGCCTCCTCACAAAAGAGAGGAGAGCAGTCACCACAACAGGGAGCTGTTGAAGCGAGGCGTACCACTTGCTCTCTTTTATCCTCCATCTTCACCACTCAGCTGAGGAAAACTAGAGAGCTAGCAAGGATCCTTCCACAGCGAAGAAGCGGCCGCTCTGAGTCACCTCCCCTCACCCCCAGGAAAAGCCCCAGCCCAGCCCTCGGGGGATGAGCCACCAAGGGGCTTGGGTGTCTGACACCCATCATGAAGGGCTGATTAAGTCCGAAAGAGTCAGAGCCGGTGGGTTGCTGGAAAGTGTGAGCCACAACAGTGAGGGTTCTCTGAGGCAAAAGGGGCCTGAGGATGAGGCATACGGATGGAAATGTATTGCCCTATGCAAAGCTCAGCGGCAACATGGGAGCTAGGACAAGCCCCCTCAGCACATGAGCTCAGGTGGGTTTTCCCCAGCGCTGCTGGAGGACGAGAGTCCCTTCCTCACACCCCTCACAGTGCCACAGCATGCAGCCCCTCTTCTCAGCGCTCGTTGCTTCTCCTGGATGGTCCTCTCCATCTCCTCGGACCACCCCAGCTTTGTCCCATAGTACCCCTGGACTCTGGATTGATGGGGCACATGTGCCCCGGTTGGAGGTCACCATAGACCCTTTCCCCATGATGCTTGTGAACTGGCCAATAAGAAAAAGGCAAGAAATCAGCACATTTGAAGGATTAAAGGAGGAAAAAAAAAAAAAGAAAAAACAACAACAACAACAAAAGAACAGCAGAAAAAAGACCAGTGTGTTCTCAAAAGCCCTGAAACAATTAGAGAGAAGTTGTAAGAGACGGAAAGATCAAACCAAAAAAGGTAAGAGATGAAAGAAAAACATGAAGGGCACTTGCTGGGAAGTGTCTTCTACACTTTTTCCACTGTCTATGTAGAAGCGAAACTTGTAAGAAAAACAACAGCGACTCAAAGAATTTCCACTAAAAGATGCTTAGAGCAGTGTCTCTGGTCCCTCCCTCCTCTCTCTCACTGGCTCCAGCTCTGCCTTCACGTGCCTCAGAATTATACTGGTTTCTTGGTCGTGACGCATCTTCTTAGTGATATGAGGAAATTAGCTGCCCACCTGCAATATAAGGGCATCTAGGGAAATAATTTGATCAGAGAGAGAAACAGCATTATAGCAAGCACATCCAGCTGACCCGCCTTGGTTCATCCATGCACTCTAATGCCTTTTTTGCCTATGCCTCATTTTTGCTGATCTCTTAAAGCTTCAGACCTGATCAAGCACAGACCTGAGCGGGAAGACGCAGCTCCTTGCCTCTCCTGGATGCCACCATGAGGCCGATGTCCCCGGTGCTGTTCCTCACCTTCACTCTCCTGGCTTTCAATGGTAAGAGGGGCTGAACATATCAGGGAGGGCAGAATAGCTAGTAAATTGAGCCTGGGTGTTACTTGGTCCCTGACGGGTCTGGAAGGGAGCATTTTTGCCCTTCTAACCCCACCGAAGATGGCCAGATATTGCCCTCCACTCCATGACTCCCACCCTTTGCTCAACCCTCCGTCTCATTACAGCTGGTCACATCCTACCAGGAGTAGCAGAGGGGGAAAGCAGGGAGCGGAAAGTGTGGGCCAGAGCGGGGAGTTCAGCCGTGCTGCCCTGCCACCTGAGCTCCAAAAAGATGTGGAAGCAACTACCTGACAAGACATCTGTGCTGTGGAAGCGGCATGGGGGAAGGTACGCCAGGGCCGAGACAGATCTCTGTCCTCATGGGGGGACTGGGGAGGGTGGGAGATGCTTTGAACCCCCTTTCTCCTTCCCCACATTCCCTCCTTCCTGCCCCCCCGCCTCGATTTCGCCTTTGCCTCCTGCACGAGCCACTCACTTGTCCCACTCCCAGCGCCCACCAGGAGCCACACGTGGTGCTGGAGGTGGGGTACTCGGGCCTCCGGAAGACGGCACTGTCCATGAGGCCCCGGGTGTCAGTCCAGGACTCTGCCTTACGCAATGGCAATTTCTCCCTGCGAATCGACCCGGTCCGGAGCGAGGACGCCGGGTTCTATGAGGCACGGGTGGCTTACAACACGGAGGTCCAGGGCTGCCAGGTGGAGCTGGGAGTAATTACAGGTAGGAGAAGGTGGAAACCCTGGAGAACATTGATTTTAGGACCGGGGAGGTTGTAAGGGTGGGATGGGGTGGGGATGCCGGTGTTTGCCAGGGCAGGCTAGAGTACAGGCAGCAGCCTCCTGAAAGCGCACAGCTTCCTGCCATCTGCTCTCAGCTCTGGAGAGAGGACTGCCCAAGGGACAAAGCTAGGACAGGAGGGGGACAAAGGGATGGTTTGGTAGTCCTCCTGTGATCTCAGCTTCCCCCACCGCCCCCCCCTTCCTTTTTCTTGCAGTAACCCTCAGTCCACCCAGCCCTGTGGTAGAAAATGAGCCACTCTTGTTGAGCTGCAACTCTAGCCACCAGGCCAGCCTTGTGGAGACGTGCTGGTTCCACAACGGGCGTCAGGTCCCCACCTCCGGGACCTTCTGCTCCTTGCATGGGGCTCTCTCCATCCTCCGGCCAGCCATGAGCGATGCAGGCTCCTGGCGCTGCCAGCTCAGATACTCCGATAACAAGATCATTTCTGCCACATACAACCTGCGAATTCTAGGTGAGCTCAGCTTCTGCATTGCTACTTTAGCATCCCCAAGTTGCTTCCTTTGACGTGACTAACCAACCCCAGTAGCTCCAGCTTCCCAGCTCCCACCCTGTCCCCACTTCCCAGGCCAGTCACCTTCCTGCGGAGCTCTTTCCAGCCACCACCCCACATTGTCCTCTCTCTCTGGCTCAGGTTTCGATGGCCCAGCCAACCCCGTGGTCTATGCTGCAGCTGGCTCTGCAGCTGATCTACCATGCACCCTGAGCTACCTTCCCAGTGCCTTTGGGATCAACGTGGTGACAGCCCGCTGGAGCCGCCTTGCAGGAGGACACTTGCAAGACTGGGGCATCTCCCAGAATTTGAGCAGCAGAAGCTTCCCCCTTCATCTCCCTGCGGTGGGGCCAGGTGATGCAGGGCAGTACCGCTGTGCTGTCTCTGTTGGCAGCAAGACAATCAGCAGGGACGTGACCTTGGCAGTGGTTACAGGTGAGAGGAGAGTCAGAGAGGTGCATCACCCCTCTGCGGTCCCCCGCTGCTTGTAGATAAACCTCCCCACATGTCAGTTCGGTAAGCGTGGGTTGCTTCTGCTCATAGGTTCCCACCCCAGGGTGGGAAACAAGGTCTCTATTCAGAGCATTGCACTGCACTGGACTCTGCTGAAAGCAGGGGTCTTCCTGGGTAACTTGATTATTCTTCTTAAGACTGAGGAAGACAAAGAAAATAAATTAGAGGAAGTAATAAAGGAGGGGTGTAACAGAAGAAGGAGGGATGAGGAAGAGATGTGGACCTGCCTGTAGTCTGTCCTGAGGGTATCATTTTTTTCCTTTGCTTCAGTCACTCCGAGCATCCAAGGACCGGTTTCTGAGGGGTCTCGCTTGCTGCTCATCTGCAGCCTCACACACCCCCGGGGACATGAACGTTTCCAGTGGAAGCACCTCGACTCAGCCCCCACTAGCAGCAAGCTGGCTGTGGCCACCTCCCGTAACCCGGAGGGCCGCAGACCCCAGACAGGCCCTACCTTGGTAATACCCCAAGTGTCACAAAAGGATACGGGCACGTGGGAATGCAGCATACATGGCCCAGAGGGCAGACTGGGAGCAGTGGAGTACGCGCTGCAGATCACAGGTACTGTCCCCCATGGGTCTGTAACCAATCCCTTCTTCTCACCCTGTTCACTTCCCTGGTGCCCCTTCCTCTCCCAGCCTCACCCAGCCCTTCTCCCCTTTGACCGCTTGGATCCCATCTTGTTGTCATCCTGTCTTAGCTCTCACCAGTTCCTCCTGTTGCTCCTTTCAGTTCCCTGCACCCTTTTCCAGTTTGCCTGTCTTTGTGCAGTCCCAGCCTTGCCCCGGCGCAAAATCAACCTTCCCCTCCTTCCTAACTGTAGTTCCTCCTCACAGGTGCCCAGGTCTCCAGCCCTCCCACCATCTTCAGTGGGCAGGTTACTTTTGGGCTCACACTCACCCTCTTCCTCCTGCTTACGGTCTGTGTTCTGGCTCTGGCCCTACAAAAAAGGGTGAGTAAGTGTCCATCACCCCATTTCTGTTAGTTTTCCTGTACATCAGCCTTTATTTGACCTTCTCCTGGGTACCCTGGGGACAGCAGCAAAATGTCCCAGGGACACAACAGCCAGAGGAAGAATGGGGCTCGGGCAGCCTGCTGAGGGTGTCATGAACATGCAGTGAAAGCTGTATCCTGGGCAGCGGCAGGTCTGGCTAACCATGGCATTCGTCTGGGGGCAGGTCAGACACTTCAGAGGAGGGGTAAAACCTCCTAGGAGACAATCAGAGCCCAGCCTTGAAAAGCTTCTTGTTTATCCTCCCAGAGATCAAGCCACGCTGTAACAGAGGAGGGTTAATTTCCAGGCTTTTGTAGGTGCCCTCTCTCTTATTCCTTATCTGGATGTTTTGATGTAACAGAGTCTTCTGTTCCATAGAAATGCCTGCTGGTCCCCAGACGCTGATCTCGATGCAGGTCTGTTGTTGCTGGCTCAGCCCTCACGCCTCGGCTGTCTGCTTCCGGCAACTTACTGCCTGTTGTTTGCGAAGCTTGTTCCAGTATCTCGTCTTCTCAAAACTCTGCCTTGCCTTTATGATCCCAAAGACCAGGCCAGGACTGATCCCTCCCCAGCATGCCACTGGAAAAAAATGTGCAAACAAGTCAGACCGTTTCTCTGCAGTTTTCACACTGTTCTCTGCAAATTAATTACATGACAAATTCTTCCTTCAGGGTTTCCCTTTGCTGACAGGGGATGCCTTTCATGAATAGCTGTGATGTAGTTGCCTTCTACTTAACTTCTTGGAAAGGGCCCACAGTGAAAATCCCCTTCCGGTGCAGAAGGGGCCGGTGGCCTAGAACGATATCAGGTTGGGAGAGCTTGCCCTGGCAAAAGAGCTGGGTGCCATGAACCTCCCTTGAGCTGAAGATGAGGGGTGTGACAGCATTGATGCAAATGCTTAGCAAATTCCAGTGGCTGGAGGCTGAAGACAGGCAGCATTAGAACAGAAGCAAGATGGGCATTTTAGAAAAACCACTGCGGGTAGCACTAGAGCGACTCGTGGCTGGTTCTTTGTCATCAGTCCTTAATCACCACTGATGGTAAAGGATAATCAGAGGCAGAAATCTACAGTTTCTGGGTGACTTTCTAGACTGTGCAAGCCCAGAACAAGGTGATCAGAACCACCGTTTCTGACCCAAAACCTTGGACAGGAACCCTTTGACAGTGTAACTGTAAAGCCTCAGCTAGCAGGAAATAGGATATCTGGGTATCCAGCTGTTAGCTTAAACAGCTCTAACCCAGCCAGGATATTTACCACCTCAAAGCATTTGTATATGCCCTCACAGCCTTGTTTTGCCAAGTAAGCAAAGCTCCTCTGTTGCAGCACAGGTCCTCCGTCCATGGATGGTCCTCATCCCCCTTCTCTGCAGTCTCCCCGGTGGGCTGGTCCTTTCTTTGTGAGAGCGCAGATGAGGAGCCTTGAGCAAAGATATTAATTCTTCTCTTGTTCTCTCCCTCTCTCTGCTGGCATTCGCAGAGATTGCATTTGTTCTTGCATCTTGAACACCAGCTGCTCACCGGTATCCCTTGATGGGCTATTGCCCACACATTAGGAATTCCTCTGCCGATCCCCTGAGCCTACTGACGTGCGGTTGGTACTGTTGCATTTTATTCACCCTGTCATTCAGTTTACTGCTCCATTCTCCTAAAATATCTGAGCCTTGGGTGGCATTTTCATCCTCTTTCTTCCAAATGAGGCTCCTCAACTTTATCAGCTACGTAACTCATTAGCACTTTCACACTCTCTCTGTGGATCAAGCATTAATGGTTGGTCCCAAAACTGATCTTTGAAGACTTGTGCTTATCATTTCTCTACAGCCTGACAGAAACCTGCCAGCAAAATCCCAGTCCCTTCCTCTTAGCTGGGGTCACACCTACCATGCCATTCTTTTACTAATCTCATCTTTCTTGCTGTATTGGTTGTCTTGCGTGTCACCATATATACTTTCCCATTATCAGGAGCCCCGAGATCTACCTCTTTTCCATTGTCTAGAAAGTCGCGTGTTAAAGCAAGATGTGAAAGTGGTTCTGTCCTCAATTTGTTCTTATCTCGTTTTGCATGAACCTTCATGCCTTTAATTGGTCTCTCTGAAAAGGTGTTGTAAAATCTGGCATACCATTGAACCTGACAGTGGCCTGACCATTGCCCAGGTCATTCTTTGCTCTCTCTTACGCGTATTCTGTCTTTGTTATTCCTTAGGCCCATGACACCACAGAGGATAGTGTTGAGCCAGCCTTCCCCAGAAGAAACTGTATGTCTCAGAGAGTGGGACTGGGGCTCTTCCCTGGCTCTAGGAGGGAATGGGAGCCTCGTGGCCGCAAGCAGCAGGATCACGTCTTCCACGGCAGGGAGAAGCCCAAACTTGTGCCATTCAGTCTCCCTCCCATGCCTGATATTGCCCCTTTCTTCCCTTTCAGGCACGGTCTCCTGCCTTCCCAGCGCTGGAAGGGATGGTTGCAGTCACTGTGCCGAGGAAGAAGGAGATGGAGGAAAACCAGAAAGAGAAGATCCAGCAAACTGCGTGCTGATGGGAGCAGGACACCGGGCCTGGTCTGCATGGGAGGATGAAACTCTGTGTGCCACACTGCAGAGAGATGGGCACCATGCAGACCTCTCAGGAGGGTCTAGGGAAGGCACGAACATAGCAGGACGCCGTGGGAGCTCAGTACCTGCAGAGGGGCTGGAAGCTGCGTACCAGGGCAAGATGAGACTCATTGCTGCAGTAAGGTGGCAGGCAGCACAGACGCTTTGGAGCTATTGGGGGTATTAGAGCCAGTAGCTATTCCCTGCTTCAGTGACACTTCTCTCTCCCACCCTTTGCCCCTCCTTCACAGCCCCTCTCACAGTCTTTCACCAGTGGGACACTTAGATGCGGGGGATGGCTGGAAACCAGCTCCCCTGCAGCCTGATGGTGTTTTCCCTCCCGCCTCGGCCGCTTTCTTCTCCCTCGCCCCGCACCGCCCTGCTCTTAAGCTCAGTGGCAGAGGGGACCCCACAGAGGACTGTACATGTTGCACACTTCAAGCATTTTATTTTATTAGAAACTCATTTTAGAACCTAAAATAAATCTGTCTGACAAAAAAACCCCACTGGCTCCTGCGTGTGCGTGTGGAGGATCGCACCTATTGATGCTGCCGGGTGTACCTCTGCCTGCGTGAAGCAGCTTCTAAGGACTTTGCTGCCTTCTCTTTCTCTTTCAGTTCTGTTTTACTGAAGTTGCCTGTTAATTTCTGACATTTTCACAGTGGGGAAGGGGAAATTAAATTCCACTAGAGAAGAAAGAACCACAGCTTCAGTCTCTCCTTTTTGCTGTGCTTCAGAGTCTTTTTTATTTCTCCTGTCTGGCTGTCCCTGTTCATTCCTTTAGTCCTTACATTTTCCTGATAGATCTTCGGCTGACGTTAGGGCTCTCTGTCACTCTCCTGCTAAGGATGTACTTAGTAATGTAAGCGTGAGTCCGCCAGGTCCCATCTCTCAAGACCCTCAAAGTGTTTCGGTTTCACGTAGTCAGAGAATGCTCTTCAGCTCCTCTCCGAAGAGCCATGGAGGACTGCAGTACTGCTTTTGAACAGTCACTGCATGCCACCCCTAGGAAAGCCTCACTAGTAAAGAGCGTCACACAAGTAGTTTCTCCCATATGGGTCCCCAGGCTGTGGCTGCTCAGGGAGGCGGTGGTGGTACAAAAATTAAGCTCCCAGTGTTTAGGATGGAAAATTCTCTTGACTTCAGTAGAGGGCTTCACTACCAGGTCAGCTTTTCATTATTTCAGCAGGCACATGAAGAGGCCTTCTTGCTGTGTGGCTCTCACCTTCCCCCTCCCATCAAGAGGTTCAGGCACACGGGTAATGAATGCACTCTGGGATCCTCAGTCTGCAGGTGGTGGAGCAGCACCGAAAAAGTCCCAGCTAGCCCACTCTGGGAAGCATGTATGGACTCCACAGCTCTTTAGCTACTCAGCTAGCCACGTGTTTTACTGAAAATGATACCCATTTCTCCACTGAGTCCTAGAGAAATGCAGCAGAGGTGTGAGGTAGACTTGTCTGCTTCAAGTGTCCCCCCGCGCAATTTCAGGCAGACACTTGAAACAGAACCAACCTAAGGCAGGACAGTCCAGCCTGGTACCAGGCACCTCCCTAGGCAAATGATAATGCCGCAATTTTTTCAGGTTGGAGTGATCTGTCTAGCTCGGACTCCTCTCTCTGCCAGATGCTTTGGAGATAGAGAAAAGGTGGGTTAGCCCCAGTGGGGCTAAGGGGCAGTCCGATGTTCAGCAGGACCACACCATATTCTCTCAGTGCCCGCCAGCAGTTTGCTCTCTCTTCTCGTACACAGTCGGATACTCTCTCCTCCTGTGGGTAATACTTTTAGCATTGCTTGTTACCAGCCTGGATGTTCTCATTGCTCAGATGTGTGCCTGGTCTGTCTTTAAATCTCGCTGTCTTCTTGTACTCTCTGGCTTCCTCTGGCAATCAGTCCTCGGGTCTGCTTACTCATTGTGTGAAAATGGTTCCTCTTTAACAGTTTTGAATTCAAAGCTTCCCGCTTTCATCATCTGTTTTCTTTTCTCCAGTCACAAAGGCAGGAAGAAGAGGGACTCCCAGTCTACGGTCTCTTGGCCGGTCATTATTCTACCACCTTTTATCAACATCCCTTTTTTCTTATTTCCCCCTCACCTCCTGGCTTATTGCTTTTCAGGTACAAATCCCAGATTTGGGGGACTTTCTTCCTGAAAGTTTTCTCAGGCCCATCTTTATGCATGGTCAACTCTCCTTGGACCCTTTGTTCTGGAAGAGGAGGCAGCAGCCCGGTAGGGGAGCAGTGCTGCCTTACATGGAGGCACGGTGCCTTTCTCCACATTACTTCCATCCTGCCCTTCATGGCTCCTGACAACTTGTCTGCTCTTCTGACTGTAGTTCCCCACTGAACGACAATGAGTTTGTACCGAGCTGTTCCCCGTGTCCTCAGTGGAGTGCCTGTCATGATGCCTGGGGCTCTTGCCTGACCTGGTACAGTTACAGTAAGCCAAAGCCTAGAAGTATTTATGCAGTTTACATTTTCCCTCCAGCTATGTGACTTTGGGAACAGTGCTGCTGAATTTCATTTGCCTTCCTGTTGCTTCTGAGAGCAGCTTTCTTCCGTGTCTCCAAAGCTCTTGTCATTCTCTCGTCTCCTGACAAATTTGAATAGCTTCATGCCATCTACATACTTGGGCTTCTTGCGGCTTACCTCCTTGAACACTAGTAACTCATGTCTTAATTCAGATACTTTTGGGCCCCACTGCTGCCTCTGATGACAACTGGCAGTTTAATCCTCCTCCTCCTCGCTTTCCACCCCGGGGCCGGTCTCAGATGCACAGCAGAGCTGTCCTACTTGCCCCCGCGCAGGAACAATCCGTTGCCTTGGTCAGACCTGCAGCTCCAAGGGGACAAGGAGAAGGTGCGAGCTGTTCAAGGTGTAAACCGCAAGCTGAGCATTGGATTATTTCCTGTAACATGGTTACTCTTACTTCATGAATCTCCACCAAGAACTGATGATACTTGGAGCCAGTTTGACCAGAGGCATTCACGCAACTATGCACGGTTACACTGCAAGACCCGGGTATGCAGTAGGCACCTCCACAATCATTATAATACCTGCGGCAGGTCCTGAAAATACTTTCTCTGTAATAGGGAGGACAATGCTGGCTGAGGTGTATAATCTCTGTCGGTCAGGGTGACACCATCTACAAAGGCTACGAGGCCTCAGATACGGTTGTGTATAAATACAAATACAAATTCCACCAGCTCTGAAGTGCTGAGAATGATATCTGAGGCTTCACAGATGTTGCAGCCTTGCTTTTGCAACCAGCAGAACGCTTCACGCAGATGAGCATTACTGACAAAATACAGGCACTGACAAAAGTGACAAGCGTAGCCATTGAGCTGCTTTGTTTGACAGACGGACCTCAAGGAAAAATGGTCAAAAGCCAGCCGCCACCAATGCAGAAATAACTGCCTATGGCCACAGGAAGCTCTACCTCCCAAACGCTGCGGGAGAAAGAATGGAGAAACACTCGGAAGTATGAAAATGTTTCTGAATGAAAATGGCACAAGGCAAATCAGTAGAGTTAAAGTGGAAGGACCAGGAGTCTGTACAATAAAGCAAACAAATCTGGAAATCTGTCCAAGCGGAGTCAGTAATGAGGAACAGCAAATAAAACAAATGTCCTATGAAGGAAAGAGACCTGATGCTTTTCCACAAGGATACAGCTACAGGTGCAAAAATCAGATACATATTTTCAATCTACCAGAAGCAGAAAGCTTGAGAAAAACACAGGAAATCAAGTGGATTCCCTTTTGGCAGAAGGGAGCGGTTAAGGAAGGCAAAGAAAGTGTTACACATGCAAATTCCTTTGCACCTGACTCCTCCAAAAGGAATGGGAAGAGGATCTTTAATTCCAAATTAATCTTTTTTGATAAGAAAGACCAGCACTATCAGAAAAGAAAATCATAACTAGGTCCAGACGTCCTGCATCCAAGACTTCTGAGGGATTTCAAGAGAGGCTAAGTAAGTGTTAGCGAATAGTGTAATCTGACAAGGAAGCAAGTAGAAACAACACATCTACTGTGGCCTTGGTACATTCTGCACAGCCTTTAAAAAATAATAAAAAATTAGAACCAGATCTCGAATTATCTAGGACACTAAGGCACACTGAGTTTTACACCTCCTCGGTAAATTGGTGGGAACAGTATCAGCACCAACTCTGAAAAAAACCCCAAACCATGCCTTACTACTCTGCTTGGATTTCTTCAACAATTTGATGCGGTGATGAATAAAACCAAAATATCTGGGGTCCTTCATTTTGCCTTCCCAAGGTTCCCTCAAACCAAGCTGCTTACGGGAATGCTGTTGCTGTAGGTGCTGCATCTTGTGCCACCCAGTGAGATCCGAGGCATCTGGGACAGTCGTTAAAGAGTTGTTGACTCTGTCATGCTCAAGAGCTTCTACTCCTAGGTTTCCGTCTTGCTGGCCTGCTAGTTCCAAGCCACAGACTCCAAAAGCTGTCATACGGTGTAGTCTGAAAGGGATGTCACTCCCACCCGAAGGGATGGGTTTCAGAGGGTCTTGGGGTAAGAGGACATAGGACACTCTGTGCTTAGGAAAAACAGCAGGAGGTGATGCACAAGGGCAGCTTTTGGCAGGGCTTGTTAGTTCTCCTTCTTATTGAGGTTTCTTCTTCTTTTACAAACACTGGGTGTCTTCCTCTCTTGTCCCCTGGTCAGCATCCCCCTTTTTTCATGGAAAACGACACAGGTTTTCGCACCGAGGAGGGGCCACCAGCAGACTCCCTAACAAGCTTTGGGTGCTGGCAGGAGCTCAGCCGGGACCCCTCCGGCCAGGCACTCCCCAGCCCTTCAAAATCTCACACCCGGCTGAGCGCAGGCACCCAGGGTCCCCCAAAAGGCTGTGTCGTGCCCCCCCCCAGCCCCAGGTATCCTGCACCCCCAAAGCCCCCCACACACACTCCGCTACCCGATCGCGAAGCCTTGGGCCTCCACCACCAACCGAGGGGTCCCGGCGTGGGGGAGGCGGAGGGGGCAGCAGCCCTGTGAGGGGCCACCTGGGCTGAGGGCCGGCGACAGCCGCGGGGCTGGGGGTGGGGGGCACGGCAGGGGCTGGCCGGCCTTCGGCCCCCCACCCCCGGCCCTCGCTGGCGGCCGGGGGCTGCTGCGGCTGCTGCTGCGCCTCCTCCCGCTCGCCTCAGCCTCGGCCTCAGCCTCGGCCTCAGCCTTAGGCTGAGGCGAGCGGGCTGAGGCTGAGGCCGAGGCCCGGCTTTCTGCCGCCATCTAGTGTCCAGCCAGGCAGGGGATTTCCCTCCCAGCCGCCCTTCCCTCGTCAGGTACGGCCGTCGTTGTTGTTCCTTTTGTGCTGCGAGCACCCGTGACTCAGCTCTGCCGGGACCGGTTAGTAGGCCCAGGTCCTTCTCTCCCTTTGCTTTCAGCTGAGGAAGTTAGAGCAGGAATTCTTATAATTACTCCTCAGAAGCAAAACCTTACGGGCGTGTGCTGCTGAATTGCATCCCGCTGTAATGCTCTGAGCCCCAAGCTGCTTCCAGCGCGCTGTGTTTGTACTGATGAAACCCCTGCAGCTGTGCATCATAACAATTTCTCCCCCTTCTTTTGGCCAAGGTTGTGAATGGTCAGATAGTAAGTAATACCCGTCCCATACAGGTCCTTAAAAACTCCCCCAGCCACCTCTCCCCCGCCTGTTGCATTTCTGACGCATCTTTAACATCGGCTTGGCTTTGTTTAGGCTCACTTTAGCCCCTGTCACTTTTGGTGACACACTTTTGCAGTTGGTGATTCTTGGACCACCCCTCTCTGCAGCGCCCCCGAGCAGTGCCTGACTTCCCAGCACATCTGGCTAGTCTGTCTCCGTCGGACTTCACACCTCCTGCCAAAATACAGGGGACCCCTTGCTCATGAAGGACATCTCTGGAGATTTCCTGATTTTCCACTGTGATCAGCAAATGCACCTTCACGACATCTGCTTAGAAAGGCCTCTCTATTCAAGCATCTACAGGCTCTGAACAGCTGCAGAAAGGTGTCTTCCCCCAGCACAACCTAGGAGCCTTCCTCCTTTCTGAGGTACATAGCTGTGCTGGGGCAAATCACCAAGCCTCATTGCCAGATGGCTGGTTGTTTCTAGCTCCCCACATCTACCATCAGAAATGCCCCTCAACAAGCTCAACAGGTGTCAGCTATTCTGTTGCAAAGAGAAAGCTCCTGGCCTTTGAAGCCACTGACATTCAGGTGCCTGAAGATACAGGTTTCATGCTGCGTTCAACACTTGTCTTTCCTTCTCTCCAATACCACTGAGCAACCACTAATTTTCCAATACATCTGGGTGTCCTTTACCCATCAGAGCTCACAGGCACACTCCTAGCCCTCACTCACGTGCAGGGAACTTGGTTTTAAGGAGACCATCTCTGGAGGTTTCTTCGCTTTCCACTGGAGTCAGTAAATGGTCCTTCTCAACATCTGATTTCTGAGATCCTTTTCTCCCTTTTTCACACTTCCTCGGAGAGACTTCATGTCCCTGCAGACTGTGACCTCCACCTAGCATGGCCTGGGAGCCTCCTCTCTCCACTGAGGTCTATGAGAATCTGTTACTCGCCAGCCCCAGTTTGCGAAAATATTGCTGGTGATGGGATCAGAGCAGAGGGACTGCACTGGGTGGCTGGAGAGTGTCTCTGCAGGGGAGAAAATGGGAAAACATGACAACCACTAACTCGGTTGCGGGGGGAGCGGTGTGTAGTCCTCAAGCTCTTCTTCTCACTCTGCCGCAGGGTCAGTGTGTGATTCTGGATAAGCCCCACTTTCCCCATGGATGCAGTACAGCAACTGTCCCAGCGAGATGAGAACCAGGCTCGCACAGAATTAAAAAACCAGTTGAATATTTATGAGAAATATTACATTCAGAAGAGAGACTAGCTGGATAATGTTATTCATCCCTCTTGGATTCTGATGTTTAATTAATGCTTGCAAAGTGCTTTGAGATGCTTGGATGAAAGTGATACAAACACGTCACTGCGCGCTGTGACCCTTGGTCCCAGAGGTACCTGTTCTCCACACAGCTGTAGCAGCTCTGGGAGGTAAGGTTCCCTCCTGAATCCCTTCCCTGGGGTGAGAATGGGCCTGTGTAGGGGCCAAGCCTGCAGCTTTGTCACCTCAGACCCACAGGCCCGCTTCTCCTTCCACCTCTGCAGCAAGTTCAAGTGCATTTTGGAAGCTTTACCCCTTGAGGGAATGCTATTTCTGGTAGATATTTGCAGTGACATAAACCAACTGTTTAAAAACAAGCCAGTGTTTCTGCATTACAGCATGCTAGGGGGACAAAATGCAAGCCAGAATCTGTGCCAAGTGAAGCATCAGCTCAATGCCCCAGAGCCCCAAGCCCCGAGACACCAGGGTCTTACAACCCCAATCTGACTTTTCTCATCTCTGTTTTTCCCAGGACAGCCCCTTTCTGGCAGCTAGGGACCAGAAGGGACATTTCTATTTGCAGGCACGTGAGAGTGTTTTGAAGATACTGCTGTGATGCTGCAGGCTCTCACAGGAGAGCTGTGTCTCAGAACAGGGCTTTCACAGGCTCTGGACATTGGCAAAGCGGGTGCCCCTCCCATCCTGTCCCGTCCCATCCCATCCAGTCCCATAGCCTGTGTCCCACACTGGGAATTTCCTGTCTCACACAGGTGGCTCTTTCCCCGTGATGGGACGGCTTCATCTTTCTCCAAAAAGACACCCAATGGACC
Source organism: Sagittarius serpentarius (assembly GCA_034782735.1). Lineage (NCBI taxonomy): Eukaryota > Metazoa > Chordata > Aves > Accipitriformes > Sagittariidae > Sagittarius > Sagittarius serpentarius. The sequence continues at coordinate 975,475 of JAVKLA010000030.1, read as the reverse complement.
AGCTGTTGCTCTCGAGGCCTGACCAGTGCTGTTCCCTTCACATCTGGTGGCACATTATGAACCTCGGTGCTGTGTCTGTCCCTGCTCCTCCAAAGCCTGGTTGCATCTCGCACCCCCATCCTCCAGACAAAGGGGCAAGTCACTGCCAGGAGGAGAAGAGTGGGTGGCACAGAGATGAAATCTCAGCGATGTCTGGGGCTCAGTGGGTTTCCGCCGTCTTGGCTGAGGCTGGGATTCAGAGAGAGACACCAAATGTGGGTGGAAAACCACAAAAGCCCCCTCCTCCACCCTACAGAGAAGGGAAACAGCTGAGATTCAGTAGCAGTACAGGTTACCTAAAAGTAACATTGTATTGGATTTGCATGGCAAGGTTTTGGTAGCAGAGGGGCTGCATGGGTGGCTTCTGTGAGATGCGAGCAGGAGCTGGCCTCATGTCAGTCAGAGCCATATTCAGCCAGCCCCAAAACAGACCCACCGCAGGCCAAAGCTGAGCCAATCAGTGATGCTGGTAGTGCCTCTGCGATAACATATTTAAGAAAGGGTGAAAAACACTGAACAGCGGCTGTGAGAGGGAGGCGTGAGAAAATGTGAGAGAAACAGCCCTGCAGACACCAAGATCAGTGAAGAAGGAGGGGGAGGACATGCTCCATCCAGGCACTGGAGCAGAGATTCACCTGCAGCCCCTTGAGAAGACCATGGTGATGCAGGTTGTCCCCTGCAGCCCATGGAGGTCCACATTGGAGCAGATATCCAAACTGCAGCCCCTGGAATGCGCACACTGGAGCAGGCTCCTGGCAGGAGCTGTGGCTCGTGGAGAGGAGCCCACGCTGGAGCCGGTTTTCTGGCAGGAGCTGTGGCCTATGGAGGACCCACACTGGAGCAGTCCATTTCTGAAGGACAGTACCCTTTGCAGAGGACCCACGCTGGAGCAGTTACAATCATCAAATCATAGAACAGCCCAGGTTCGACAGGACCTCGAAAGATCATCTGGTCCAGCCTTTCATGGGAAAGGGGCCCTAGATGAGATTATCTAGCACCCTGTCCAATCACATCTTGAAAGCCTCCAGCAATGGGGACTCTACCACGTCCCTGGGGATGCTGCTCCAGCAAATGATTGTTCTCACTGTAAAAACTATCTTTCTCATGTCGAGACGAACATGAAGAACTGCAGCCCATGGGAAGGACCTGCACTGGAGCACTGAAGGACCCCACAGTGGAGCAGGGGAAGAGCATGAGCAGGAAGGAGTGGCAGAGACGAAGTGCTATGAGCTGATCACAGCCCCCACCACCTGTTCCCCTGCGACACTCGGGGGCGGAAGAAAGAAGGGCCGAAGAGTCAGGTGTGAAGTTGAGCCTGGGAAGAAAAGAGGGGTGGGGAAAGGTGTTTTTAGTTTTGTTTTTATTTCTCACTATCCTGCTCTGTTTTTAATTGGCCATAAATTAAATTAATCTTTCCCCAAGTCTAATCTGTTTTGCCCATGATGGTAACTGGTGAGCGATCTCCCCGTCCTGATCTTGACCCATGAGGTTTTTTTCATCTTATCTTCTTCCCCTGGCTTGCTGAGGAGGGGGAGTGAGAGAGTGGTTGGGTGGGAAGCTGGCAACCAGCCAAGGTCAACCCACCACTGCTATAAAGAAAATATTCTCTCATCTCACCCCAGATCTCAGCCGCACTCCACAGGCAGGTGCCCCTAACATGACATCAGGGATCCCCTCTGCCCTTGTTATTATACCTGTGCAACTCCTGGGGTCAGGTCCATGGCCCACTCTTCAGAGGTGCCTCCACTTAGCGGTAACGCAGGAGACAGGCTGGGAAATGGAGGTCGGCTTGCTCTTACAGAGTATCAGAGGCACGGGCTGGGTCCGGATCTGCTCAGCTAACACGGTAATTTACGAGCTTTCTTTGTCAGCAGAGCAGAACCGGTTTTCAGCTGTTTGCTTTTAAGTTTCAGCACTGTCACGGCCTCCCATCAGCTGCCGTATGGCCAATAGGATCTCTCTGTTTTACACACTCATTCTCCTCAGGCACTGCAATACATCGCCTTCCGTTATGGCCTCCATTTCTGTTCACACCCAGAGTCGAAATCACATGCATTTGGAAAATCACCATCTACCTAGAGAAGCTGGCGGATGTCAGCAGAACCTGGACTGGCAGCAAGACCTTGCTGACGCTCTGGCTGGAGAGGAGGAGACATCAAGGCCAACGTCTGTTGAGCTGCTTTCTGAACATCAACTTCGTTCTTCTTTTGTTTCAGCTGTAGCTGGGTGAGATCAATTACGGCAGGTGACAAACACAAGGAGACAGAAATACAGAGGCAGAGAGGAAGGAAAAGAGGTAAGGAAACTTTCTTTCTTTCTTTCTTTCTTTCTCTGAGAAAAGAGGCCAATCTGTTTTCGTCTTTTTTAATGTTACGAGCTTTACTGTTCCACACGAGTTGCTGTTTCGGTATGGGTGGATTGGTTTGGCCCCACTTAAAGGTCTGATGTAAAACTGTCTTGAACCTTTGACTTGATAATACTTCTGGCCATGCAATTCTCCAAGGCTTTTAGTTTTAACTAAGAAGTGTTTGTCTCCCTGGATTTTTCCCTGAAAGGGGCAAAAAAAAGTGAGCTACGAAAAGCTCAACCTGCCTTAGAGCGTGGGGATCTCACAGATCTTTTAAAGCCACATATAGGGAAAAATGTCCAATATGAGGGCCTGCCACTGGTGACCATGTATCCCCAAGAGCTGGAAATGCATTGGGGAGCAGCCCTCCACCAGCTGCCACTTGCTATCACCTTCTCCATGTGCTCTCCAGGAAGGGGAATTTTATTCTAAAAAAAGCCTGAAAAATAAGAAGATGCTGGTCTCTAGTGAACTAGGGACGTCTGCTTACATCTGTACATGCTGAGACCGGAGGGGTCTATTCTGCTAATCCAGGCTGACTGGCTCACTGCCTGACACCGGCTGCCGATGCAGCCTGATCCACTAGCTCAGGGCTGAGCAAGCAGGATTTATTGGAGAAAGAGGGATCCTTTCAGTTTAAGGACACCAGAAAAGAGACTTGCCTTCCCCTTCCATGGGCTGCTGTACTGTTGAAAAGAGGCGTTTCATTTCTGGTTGAATTTTTCAACTTTCAGGTGCTGTATCCTACTCAACCTTTGTCAGCCACCTCAGATATTCCTCTACATGGTGCACTAAGGTTGAGCTCAGGTTACTACTTAATGTTCCCCACTGTAAACTGAACAGTCCTCTTAAGTCCCTGGTGCACGTTAGCCTCAAATCAATTTGCAGACTTTCCCTTTATCCTCCGCAATGTTTCACAAATATGGCTACCAAAGCTGCCTGCAGTACGGCAGGGCTTGCCTCATCTAAACTGAGCATCCGTCCTGTTCCTGCTCGTGCTTCTCAGGCGCCATGGGACAGTGCCCACCCAATCTGCCGCAGCCTCGTGTGGGGACCCTCTGTTCTTCAGGGAAAAATTAAGGAGAGAAGCATTTTTGCTCTGAATGGGCAGATATACTTCATTTTGCTGTGCTGACCTTATCAGTATGTATATAGACCCTTTTCCTGTCTGGGCTGCGCATCAAGTAAACTGCTTGGTAAGATGTCGCTGTTCCTATTTAGGCAGCCATGTTAATGATACCTGAACATCTTCCCAAGCATGCAGATGGCTTGGGAGGTCAATGGAGGGCCTGTCTTCAGAGGTCATCTCAGTGCCTTTGCTAGTCGCACCCTTAGAAAATCACCCCTGGGCTGCAGTTGCGAACTGCAGGATGAAAGATGGTTTGCAGAGCTAAAAAGAAGAAGGTTAAGAGGAAAGAAGAGGGCTAGGCAGAGAAGGAAAAGCTCAGAAAGCAAGTGCTGAAAAGCCTGAGAGGCAAAGGCAGGTCTTGGCTTCCTCTTAGGCCACCAAAAGGGTTAGAGGCTGTAGGGAGCAGCCCGGGCTGTGGAGATGGAGCCGCTTCTTGTGGCTTCCGCACGGGTCCAGGCACACGGCTAGGCCAAGGGGACTTTACAGCCAAAGAAAGCTCAGCTGGCGCTGACACACTGGCCTCGCTGCCCTGCCCCATCCTGACGGTAGGACCTCTCTCTGGGGGCACCGGCAGCTTTCACCTAGCCGGCCCCACGGACCCTGCTCCAGCACCTCCCTCTCCCAGCAGCTCCTAAGGGTGGCAGCTGCTCTCAGATGAACGGCCAGAGGTGATCAAGGGGAAATAGAGGCAGGGTCAGCCAGTCTGTGGGGCACAGTGGGGCCTGTGAAATGACCTTCACTGCTATCATCTCTTTGCTCTCTGCCGGCTATTTTCGTTGCGTTTGGTCTCTTACTCTGCCTGCCGCTCACGTACGTTTGCTTTAACGTTAATAAGTAATTTCAAAGAAACCGCTACTCAGTAAAAGAGCCAGACCAGCTTTGCTTTAGATGTTTAAACTGAGAAAAAGAGAGGTCATCCTCTGTAACCCAGAGCCCCAAAGCCAAGCCCAACTGATTAATGTGCAGAGGCAGCCACGGCAAGGGGAAAGGCAGTGCAGCGGCAGAGGCTGAGGTGTGGAGCCCTTGTGCGGCTGGCTGGCTGGGAGGCCCCCCCCGGCCCGGCAGAGCGAGCTGCTGCCAGATCAAAAGCACAGCCACAAGCAAGAGCGAGAGAAGAAAACAAGAAAACCACACTGCATGAAAGAGGCACAGGAACGCGCTGAGAGAGGGAGATGGCCCACTCTGCATCAGGAGCGGTTGCAGAGTTTTTTGGGGTTTTTTGTGTTTTTTTTTTTATTTCAGTTTCCTCCTCTGTCATGCCAGTGCCAGCCTGGGGGAGAGCTCTCTGCAGCCGCTGCCTACTGGGGCTCAGTGTGGAAAAGGAGCGAGGGGCTGCCAGCCCCTCTCCCAAGCAGATGTTCTGCAGGCTGGACTTGGTCCTGCAGGCATTATTGCCCAGAGCAAGACTGCTCACTACCTCAGCTCTCCTTTTCCGATCCCTCAGAGAGGCAGGGATTATTAAAATAAGTCAAGAAGGAAATTAAATCAGTTTAATAAGAGGGCGAAGTTAAAATGAAATGGAAATCAATGTTCACTTGTGTTTTGGGTTTGTGTGGTGGGGTTTTTGTAGCGGTGGAGGGGCTGCAGGGGCGGCTCCTGTGAGAAGCTGCCAGAAGCTTCCCCGGCTCCAGGTCAGACCCGCCACTGGCCAAGGCTGACTCAATCAGCGACGGCAGCAACACCTCTGTGATAACAGATTTAAGAAGGGGAACCTGCAGCGGGGTAGGAGATTGGGATGTGAGGGAAACCCCTACCCGGACCCCGAGGTCAGTGAGGAAGGCGGGGAGGAGGTGGGCCGGAGAAGGGGATGCCCCTGCAGCCCGCGGTGAGACAGCCGGCTGTCCCCCTGCAGCTGTGGAGGGGAGTGGGGGAGCAGATGCCCACCTGCAGCCCAGGGAGGGCCCCACGCTGGAGCGGGTGGGTGCCCCCCAAGATGGCCGTGACTCTGTGGGGAAGCCCGCGCTGGAGCAGTCAGTGCCTGAAGGACTGCAGC
>JAVKLA010000030.1:929919-956532 GCA_034782735.1 Sagittarius serpentarius | reverse complement strand
TGACGGGACACGGGAACACGGCACGCGCGCGCACACACACACACACACACACACCCCGCCCCAGCCGCCAGCCGGCCCCCGAGGGCCTCTTGTCGGCGAAGGCGGGGTGCCGGCTCTGAGGGCCACCGGCCGTGGGCGAGGGCTGGCCCAGCCGCGGGGTGCGGTGTGGGCGAATGCAGGGAGCAGGTGGGGGTGAGGGGTGGGCCTGAAGAAGAGGAGGGGGCCCGCAGGAGCGTGACGGGCGCCGCTGCCTTTTTCTCCGCAGCTGAAGAAGCTGGATCAGGCCGTCTCTGCCGCTCACACCTTCTTCGTCGCTAATCCCCAGCACCTCCAAATGCGGGAGGACATAGAGAAGTACCGGCGGATGTCGGGGGTGAGGTCGGACAACTTCCGGGACCTGGAGGCCACGCCGCACTGGGTGAGGGTTCGATGCAGAGACAGGCGTCAGCCGCTCTTATCCCCTCCCAGGGACCGCTCGGGGACCCTGATCTGTTCCCACACAAGGGCCACGGCTTGAAACAGGGCCCCCGTACATAGGATCGCAGAATGGTTTAGGCTGGACCATCCAGCCCCTCTGCCGTGGGCAGGGACCTCTTTCACGAGATCCGGTTGCTCAAAGCCGTGTCCAACCTGACCCTGAACGCTTCCAGGGATGGGGCGTCCCCAGCTTCTCTGGGCAGCCCGCTCCAGTGCCTCGCCACCCCCGTCGTAAAAAATGTCTTCCTTACGTCCAATCTCAGTCTACCCTCTTTCAGTTTAAAACCCTTGCCCCTTGTCCTGTCGCTACAGGCCTTGGTCAGAAGTCTCGCTCAGTCTTCCTTATGAGCCCCCTTTGTATTTGAAAGGCTGCAAGAAAGTCTCCCTGAAGCCTCCTCTTCAGGGTGAAGACAAACCATTGCAAGTGTGACACAGAGGCTTTCCAGTGACAGGTACGACAGGCTGCTGGGCCTTGGAGAAGTACGTTTGGCTTAAGTCCAGAAGATTTGCTGTCACTGCGTGGCGGGCTGCGCAGCATCAGGCAGGCCCCTAGATGTCAGCACTACCCTGTGAGCGATGCGAAGTCTCGGGGCGTCCTGTGGTGTCACCCACACTGATGAGGGACCTGGATCTGTCCTTCGCAGGAAGCGTATGAGGCTGGGGTGCAGCACTACGATGCAGATGAGTACCTGCAGGCTGCGGCCAGGCTGGAGGAGTCGCTCACAGAGGCGCTGGCAGCGCTGGAAGAGTGTCGTGCCCTGTGTGAAGGGCCTTGGGAGGATGAGGACGAGGAGGAGGAGGAGATGCAACCTGGCCTGTACGAAGCCATTGCAGGTACCGTTAGAGGCTTGGGTAGGAAGGCCGTGCTCGCCACACTGGACATGCCCCATTTCCCAGCACTCCTGTCTGGAAGAAGTGCGAGCTACTGCCTTTCTCGCTCCTCTCTCTTGCAGCCCATTATATTCAGGTTTTGAAGTGCAGACAGCAGTGCGTCCTTGAAATTGCCACAAAGCCGGGGCGGATTTCTGCCACGGAAGATTTCATACCCTCTCATCTTGATTTACTGCAGTTTGCCTACGATCAAGGTGAGCAGAGCCACAACCCAGTGGGTTATGCTGTGGCACCCCTAAACTTGCTCTTTGCCTCCAGGCCTGGAGGGCAGCGTGTCATAGGGAGAAGGGGCACGCTGACCTGAGCTCTGCCTCTCTCCCCCCTCATCTGACCCCCGACTCTTCACAGAACCTCTCTTCTCTTGCTCAAGCCTGTGGCCACTTTCGGAGAGGTCCCTTTGTGGTCCACTTCAGTCTCCTTGTGCAGCTTCTGTAACATGTGGCTGTTCCCACTTCTTTCCTCCAGCGCTCTCCCGTTTCAAGTCCTTGCTCCAACTATCTGCTGTGTATTTTATACCCTCCTTTTTCAGTACGTGGCTCCAGACCAGGCCCCCACTTCCTTTCTAGAGCATGTGCGTGCATCTCATCTCAACAGCGGTGTTCCTTCTGAGTCAGCCCTGCCTGCCCTCGCTGAACTGATGGCCTGTCAATGGCATTGGTCATCCTGTCACCCTGTCACTCACATGTCCCTCACCTCTTCTCTTGGATACCTCTGCTCCGTTCCATGCTGACCCAACTGTCTCTCTTCTCCTCTGTCAGCCCATTGCTAAAACTTGTATCTCGAAGAAGCCTCCAGACCCTTCATCGTGTCTGTTGGGTGAGGGAGGTGGGACAGTCTTTCTTCCAAACGTACACTTATTTTTTTCTCAGTCTCCTCTGAGGAAGCTCCCCAAAAGTATTGAAAGTGGCCCGTTCTTTGCCGGGTTCATTCCCTGTATTCTCTGCTTATCGTCGGGTAGAGGCCCAACTAGGCAGGATTGATGCATATTCGGTGTAAGGCCTCCTACCGCCGGATCCTGACCGGGCCGTTGGGTACTGCTGGCCTATACGCATTTGCTGTGAACGTCAAGTCTTTCAGAGACAAACCTGTTTGTTCTGTTCTGTCCCTGCCCAAGTTGGGAACCCGGCACTGGCTGCTGAATGTGCTGCTTCCTACTTGCTCTTCTATCCCACGGATGAGCCCATGTTGGAGAAAATGAAAGAGTATCGCACGGAACTGGGAGAGGACACAGCTGTCGTGGCCAGAGAGGTAGTTACAACCCCACGTCTGTACTTTTTGGCCCTCCCCAGTCCCATACGGCAGGATCACAGTCCAGGAGACAGAAAAGGGAGAAGTGTGTCACTGCAGATGCGTGCCAAGCCCAGGACTGAAGAAGCAGGAGCCTGGGTTTACTTATAGTCCGTACCAGGCAGGGTGCCTTCAGGGCAGAATCAGGCTTTAATAGTGCACAGCAGCGTGTTGGGGGAGGCTTCTGCCCAGGACGGGGGTGGGGTTGTCTTTTGTGGGGTGGTTGTTTGACAGCCTCTTTGCTTCCTTAGAGTATTCAACATTATGTGCAGAGATCTTTGATGGAGAAGAAGTTGATTTATTATGCGGTGGAGCATCTAGGAGGAACTTTTAACGACCCTGTAAGTAACAGTGTCACCTTAATCTTCCCGCTCTGATTCCACCAAGACAGTTGCCAGAGTTCACCTCGGTAGCACATGATCCAGAAGGGATCAGGTGCTGATGAGAAGGACCCCCAAGTCCTTATGAGGTGGATCTTTAAGGCCTTTCCGCTGCCGCAGAACTGAAGTTAGTTTGAAACTGCTGCTGCAACCATATGCATTAGCCCAGTCTGGCTGCTGTCAGTAGCAGGCCAGAACCATTGGTCTGATATTCCCTGGAGAAGCGAGACAAGGAGCTGGCTGTTTGACATGATCCAATGGGGGAGAAGTTTGTTGTGTAGCGAACCGTCTGCATTTGTTCCTACAGGATCTTTGGACTCCAGATGAGCTGATTCCTGAAAACCTAAAGGAGAAACACAGGTAAGATTGGCCAAGTCGACTAGGACTGAAATATAAGCGCTGGACGTAGGGGATGGGGTTGGACTGCCAGGGGGTGGTACAAGGCACAGTAATACCTACTGAGGAATGGGCCAGACAGGAACAGGAAGGGTGTGAAATGCTACCACAGAGGAGGGTTAGGCGTAGCTCTGTGTACTGACAGCCCTGGTCTCTGTTTTTCCTCTTGCTCCCGAGAGAGGATCAGGAGAAGCAAAAGCAGGCAACTCTGGATGTGGAAGAGAGGGAGAAGAGGGGTGAGTAAAAGAGCTTGAAGAAGGGCTTGGATGCAGCCAGCCAGGCTTAGTCAGGCTAAGTGCTGTCTTCTTCCACCCTCAGACATTGGAATGCTAGCATAGATGCAGACTGACTCGAACGGCTCAGCAAGTCTTCTCACTGTTTCTTTTCTCCCTCTTTGATGCATGTGTAATCTTGCAAAATCTCACTGCGTACATCTCTGGGACGGGAACTCAAAGAGTACTGTGGCTGGAGAGGCTGAGAGCAGTGGTGCCTGAACACACGACAAGCCTGTGGACATGCAGATCCCTGTTCAGTGTGGCAGGAGTGTCTACACCAAACCTGGTTCAACTCCACCAGCCCAACTCCAAACAACATTTTTCTGAAGGGGACAAGGAGAGGGGGGGAAATGGAAACTGGAAACAGACTATTTGGCTTAGGCAAGTCTTTCCCTGAAAAACGCAAGTCCAGATGTTTTGTGGCTGAATGCTATAGACTGCAGTGCAGAGTCCCGTGTTCTTGCTGGTCCTCTATTCTTATCTGTGGACACAGCCTCTTGCAGGGCTCTGTCCTGGAGTCTTTGCTCGAAGTGGTTCTCTGCTGTGACATGTGGGAGAGCAGATCATTCTGAGGGCCCGAGTGCCTTGGCATTCCTGACCATCCAGAGGTCAGACATGGGCGGGAAAAAGGCCAAAGATCAAAAGATCACGTCGCCAACTAATACCCATGGCTTCTCTTTGGGGCTGAAGAAAGTAGAAAGATTCACTGGAGATAATTCTGGGATAAGATGTGTGATCGAAAGGAGGGCTGATGGAGGTGTTTACCTGCTTCTTTTCTCCAGAGCCTCACCCCAGTAGGCTGGACCTGTTCTACTGCTGCGATCCACAGTGCACTCAACTTTCCCCAGCTCCCTGCTGCTCTCCCAGCAAGCCCCAAGTTTCTGCTGGCTCCTGAAGCGCTCGCTGTAGGCCAGCTTCCCCAGCTGGTGCTCTGGTTCCCCTGAAGCATGCGAGGGGTGCGCGTGGCCCAGGTCTGCGAGGAATGGGCACTTCTGGGGAACTGTCCTGTCTTCTCAGAGAATGTATAGTGTCTCTCCACTTCCTTACCCAGGCTGGGGGCTGGTGTCTGAGGGCTTCTTCTCCAAAGCTTGCTCATGTCTATCTGTACTTGCTTCTGGACAGGTCCTTTGCCTTTTGAGGGTATTGCTGTCATGATGGATTCCCGCCAGATGAATGGAACCCAGAGGGTTGTGTTCGACAGAGTGCTGACGGAGTCTGAGTGTAAGGACCTTCTCCGGCTGACGAAGGTGAGGCCTGGGTCTTGTAGGAGCTCCTGTATGTGTACTTTCCTCCTCAGCAGGCAGGGTTGTAGGGTTTCCACGGAGAAGAGACAGCAGCCTAATGTGTGTCGTCTGTATCCTTCTATTCCAGGCGGCAGGAGAAGCAGGAGATGGCTACCGGGCAAGACGGTCGCCTCACACCCCACATGAGAGATTTGAAGGGTTAACCGTTTTGAGGGCCATGCAGGTAAGTGGCCCTGTGAGTCTGCCGCCTTCTTGATTGTCCAGAAAGAATGTTTGCCACCCGAGTGTTTTTCTCTGTGAAGTGTACTCTGGATGGGGTCATGGGTGTGTTATCTTCCTCAACAAGCACATGTGCGGCCTCCCCCGCCCCTCCACGATCGTTTTTAGGCACATGGAGTACATGGCACATAGTACGTGGAGGGCTTGACAAGTGCTTTCTCTCCCATGAGACGAGGTTTTGGGATTGCTCCTTGTCCCTGGGCAGCAGTCTTACAGACATGCTTAGCTTAGAACTGGGGAATAAATTAAGGAGGAAGGAGCCTCTGGAGATCTCTAGTCCGACCCCCTGTCTCACAGCATGGCTAATTCCAAAGCAAAATGAGATCCCTCAAGGCTTTGCACAGGCAAGTCCTGAACATCTGCAAGGGAGGGGATTCCCCAGCCTCTCTGGGCACCTGTTTCAGTGCTCTGCCACTCTGAGGAGGATGAAATTTTTCTTTATATCTAGCCAAAATTTCCCTTGCTGCAGCTTTTGCCTGTTGCCTCTTGTCTTTTCAGTGTGTCCCTCTGAGAAGAGACTGTCTCCATCTTCTCTGTCACCCCTTTTAGGTGACCAGAGACTGTAGTTAGATCCTCCTTTGACCTTCTCTCTCGAGGCTGAAGAAACCCAGCTCTTTCAGCCTCTTTTTCTAAGTCATGTGCTCCAACACCCCTGCCACCTTAAGACCCTTCACTGAAGACTCACTCCAGTGTGCTAGTATCCCTTGTGTACTGGGGGACCCAAAATGATGCTGCATTCCAGATGTGGCTTCGTGTGCTGAGTAGAAGGAAAGAATTGCTGTGCTGCACAGGTGTACTCCTGACTTACTTACATTTACGGGAGAAAACGTGTTATTTTCTTACATGTGTGACCACAGGACTTTGCACAGGTCTCTTCTTCTGTGCTGTGTACGTGTATCATCTCTTAGAGTGTCTTTGTATGAAAGTATTCTAACGGGCTTGTTTTTCACTTGTAGCTGGCCCAGAATGGGGACGTGGACTGGAGAGATGCCAAATTGCTTCTGCAGGCCAGTGAGAAATCACGGAAAATCATAGAGTCCTATTTCACTCCTGGAAAGAAACTCCATTTCTCATTCACACACCTTGTGTGCCGCACAGCTGTAGATGGTAAAGAATTTTTCACCCTGTTAGTCCCTGTCTCCTGGAGTCTCCTCTGTCCCAGCCACGTGCTCTCAGGAGACTCTCTTCCCTTTGCTCTCACTGTGCCCCTTTCTCTCTGCCTTATTCTTTCTTGAAACTGAAAACACCCATGTTCTTTTTTGTAATTTCCCTTTTCAGGGGAACAGGAAGGTCGCATGGATCTTAGTCATCCTGTCCATGCTGATAACTGTCTCTTGGATCCTGAGGGGCAAAAGTGCTGGAGAGAACCACCTGCCTACGTGTACAGGGACTACAGGTGAGAGAAGAAGGGGGCCTGCATTAGATCATGGGGAGATCAGAATGTCTCCCTGGCCCCAAGAGAGGATCAGCTCAGCTTATAGAAACCCGGTGATGGGTTGTTGGCTCAAAGCCAGCCAGGAGTGTAGCGTCAGGCAGAAGGCTCCGTCAGTGGCTTTGGAATGAGGTGTCAAACGCCTTCCCTAGGCTGGGAAGAAGATCTGCCCTTTCTCCCTCCTCCCGCCTCACAGCCAGCATTAACGGAGAGCAGAACGAGGCTGGGAGGCTGCACGGACAAGAACCATGATATCAAATTGTTGTCTTGTGGGTCTACCGCAGTACGACAGTCCACTGCCAGCCCTTAATGACAGTCTGTTCCTCCTAACCAAGTTCTGTCTTTCACAGTCTTCCGTGTGTTGCAGGAGAGGGAGAACCAGGCTCCTTGGATTTCCTTTGTTTGAGCAGTCAGTGTGCTTTGGTGACTGTTCTCTCCCTTCATCTCCGTGAAGATTCACTGCCAAGACTTTGTGTTGGGTTTTCCTATTCCATGTGAGAGTTTTTTTCCAGCCTGTGGCAGGTTTTGTTACTCTCCTGTGAAAGAACCTGAAATATATTTTAAAGATGGTGACAGTTGTTGCACACTGCAGCCAAATGAGGTCAGTTCACTACAGCTGAGTATTCCTATTGACCATCCCATCCCTGGGCATCCAGAAATCTAATTTGCCTTGTCTTTGAGTAGTAGCTGTACCCAGAGCAGAAATCTTCTCTGAGCAGTCTATGGTAAGAATGTGGGGCTTAGGGCTGAGAGGGAATTCCGGTGTCATTGAGTCCATTTCCCTTCTGATACAGATGTTGACTTGGTATAGTCAGAGCGTGAAGTTACCAGGCTCTGTCGTGTAACTGGTTAGATCTCTGTCCCTCCTGTGGGAAAGCTGCCCTGTCACCTCGCTCCTCCCTGGGTAGTGGGCTTCTCTGACTTCTGCGTGAATATGTGTTAAAATACCTTCCTGGGATCTGTGCCACTGAGCTATTTCCAGGAGTATTCCTGTCCTCTTGCAGAGGGAATTGTGATTGACCAGCCAACTCACAGTGTCCTTTTGAAAGAGGTCCCTGTGCTCCAAACTCCCTGGATCTCTTCCTTCTACTTGTGCTATGGTCATTAATGACACTCCTGAAGAGGACTGGGCCCAGGGGTCCAAGAGTCCCAGTGATCCTCCTCCAGGTGACCAGTACTCCTTTTGGTGCCAGTGGGGCACTAGTCAGTGTGTGCTGTTCACGTGCTCTTCTTCACCTTCTCTGCGGTTGTTAGTAATTTCTCTCGTGGCACTGTTCTGAGTACTTCTACCAGAGTCCAAACTGCTGAGATCGAGCATGTTGTCTTTCCCTGGGAAATCAGCTGCTTTCTCAAAGATTGTGTGGCTAGCCCAGTCTGCTTTTAGTACCCCCATGCTACATTTTAAGACCATTTTCCATTTACCTCTTGTCCTTCAGTTACCCTTCTCCTCAGAAATGGAGTCTAGAGCCCTGCAGACTGCTGAGGTCAGGCTAACAAACAGGCCTGTTTATGCTTCAGCCGTTATCCCTGCCCTCCTGCTCCTTTGTGCATGTGACAGCTATCCTTGCTTTTCTCCAGTCCTGTTACCGGCCGGACTTCACAGGCTTGTTAAAACCCTGTGGCAGAAGAGCCGTAACCTCCTGGGTTTCAGGGCTGGTAATCCTCTCACGACAGCCCTTATGTCCTTAACATTTTGCTTCAGCAGCCACAGTGTTGATTTCTCTTTCATTCTCCCAGTCCCATTAGTGAGCCTCTCTTGTTCCTCTGACGTGTTCTGTCAATCAATCAGCTTAACTGAATACCAAGAGGAACTCAAGTAGTTTGCGGTCCATTCTTTCACCTAGTCGATCATGGTCTCGCCTGCACTGCACAGCGGCCTCACTGCTTCTCTTTTTGTCTAACATTAGTAAAGAGGTTTCTTCTTTTAATTTTTCATTTCTGCATGCACCAAGCCTCTTTTTGACCATTCTTGTGTTACGCTGAAATTCTTTGACTCTTACGACATGGCTTTCTTTGCTGGTCAGCCTCCTCTTCCAGACTTTGGATTATTCCCGATCTTAAAACATAAACAACAGCATGGCAGGTCAGAACCAAGGTCTCCCTAGCCCAGGGCGTTGTCACAACGGTGCCGCAGATGCATGCTGCCGAGGATTACGAACAAACCAAAACAAAACGGGGCAAGCGCGTAGGCGTGCTCTGCTAACCTCCTGTGGCTTGCAGCTCAGGGACTGCCCTGAGGTAGGCACTGCTGGATTTAACCCCCCCCAAATGGATTCTCCTGTTAGCTGGTCTGCTTGCTTTTTGAACCTGTGGTATCCACAGCCTCCTGTGACAAGGAGTGTGGGGAAGCACCTGGGAGGAATAAGCTTCACCATCCATACGTCCTCTTTCTTTTTGTCCACAGTGGCATTCTCTACCTCAATGATGACTTCCAAGGCGGGGGACTTTTCTTCACTGAAATGGACACTGTGACTGTCACAGTAAGTCTGGGACTGGCCAAAAGAAGGAGAGAGGACTGAGGGTGAGACTGAGTCTGGGCGGGTGGAAGCTAGTTGGTTATCGGAATTCCAAAAACAGGCTAGTGCTGGTGCTGTGGCAGATTCAAATAGGGGCAGCTAAAGGCAAATTGAGGCAAATCTCAGACAGAGGAGAGGTTAACTCCTTCCTAGCTTAGATGTTCCAGGCTCTTCCAGTCTGTGGCTGTTTGTGACCTGTGTTGTCCCGTTGATTCTCTCTGTCCCTCTCCACGGTCTGCCTTGCTCACAGACGGGCAGTGGATGCCTGGCGGCTCTCTGCTGTGCCACGTTCCCAGAGGCAGCGTGACCTCTGTAGAAGGACCGTGTACCCCGGAGCAGGGGGCTGCTGGCTTCATCGTCTCTCCTCTCTCTCCTGGCAGGCTGAGGTGCATCCTAAGTGTGGGAGGCTGGTAGCCTTCAGCTCGGGCAAGGAGAACCCCCACGGCGTGTGGGCAGTGAGCCGCGGAAGGCGCTGCGCCATTGCGCTCTGGTACACACACTCCCAGGAACATGCTGAGCAGGTAAAGGACCGTGCTGGAGAAATGGATGCAAGCACCTCTGGGCTAGCTCAGATCCCACCGAGCAGTGGCTTGTGGGCTTTCCCGTGGGGCAGGGCGTAGTGCAGCAGCTGGGGGTTGTCCTTTGACAAGGTACCTGGTGGAGGGGCCAGCCTGTGATGGGTCCTGCAAGAGGGAATGGGCTCTGGCGGTGGGGCGTTGGATGGATGTGGCAAAGACGAGATGTGTCTTGTCAGCCCCGGCCAGCAGATCCAAGACCCCAGCAGTGAGGGGTTCACATAGTCTCTGTCTCCATGGCTGCAGGAACGGGTGAAGGCAGAGGAGCTGATGGAGCAGAGGGCTGTGGAGCAGGACCGGCCTGATGGAGAAGAACGTCGGGGGACGGATCACAGCGGCAGATCTTCCTCAGAGCCTCCCATTCCCAACAGCGGAGCCAGGCCCACGAGCCGGAGACAGAAGCCTGGCTCGGACAGGACGCAGCACCCCAAGGAGCTGCGGGCCAGAGACGAGTTCTGAGTACGCGGGGCCCCGGGGGCAGGACTGGCACAAACCACGGCCTGGCAGGTCGCGGTAGCACCGGGACCGCAGAGGCCTGGAGCAGTGTATTAGCATGCTAGAGCCGTAGTGATGGGGAGGGATGCAGCTTTCCTCTCTGTGATGTCCCAGCAGCTGAAAAATGGGAGCAGGGACAGAGTATTGAAGTCAGAGACACCAGGAACTTTCTTCACCGCCAACGTGTTTGTGTCACTCAGAAGTAAGAAGGTGGGGTCTCCTCACCCCTCTCCCCTCAGTGCCAGCTTCTTGGTCAGCGAGGGCCAAATCTGAGAGGGGGAGGAGGAGCCGGGGGTCTTTCAGGAGGGGCTATCTCACATTCAGGAACTCAAAACAGAAGCCTCTGAATTTCCTAGGCACCTGCAAACTCCAGAACCTCGCAGCTGGTCTAAGAGAGGGAAGGTGTGGGACTGTGAATATATGGAATAAAAGCAAAATGCTGGACACAGATGCTGGTGGGAGCTTGAGTCTGTACACCAGGATGGAGGCGTGCACGCTCATTGCTGATGGAAATGTAATTAACAAATGATGGAAGGAGAGTGAGCCCTCAGAGAAAGAAAACAAAGTATTTGCCCAGATGCCAGCTACTTCCAATAAGGGGGAGCAAGAGAGAAAGTCAGCTCTGCCATAACTAGCCCCTGGAAAGGGTAGGGAGTGCCTTTAAGAAAAAGCACTGTACGCTCACATTTCCCTGCAGCAACGCCTCTCTTCTCTTTTTTTTTTCCCTTCTCCACGCTCCAAATTGCCCCTGAAAGCAGAAGAAATATTTTGTTTATCATTTTCCACCCTGATACAAAGACAATCTGCTGTCACTGCCTGGGGGATTAGTGTCCGGAGATGGGATTATATTGTAGCCAAACAGGAACTGAATGGGGCAGATAGGGAGTATCAAAAAGAGCAGTGACCCGTTTCCTGGGAAGCATTAGAGCCAGAGATCAATCTGTGGTCATGACGTACTCGGCCCTTGACAAGAGTTGTGCGTGGAGACCCCAGCTAGAGTTCAGCTGGAAGAAATCTGTAGGGCCAGCGGTGTGAGAGGTGGGTGGGTGATCCCCTCGCCGCTGTTGGCGCAGGGCCCCAGCTCCATGGAAAGGGCAGTCTTTCCTCAGCCTGAACCCCAGCACTTCCTTAACGCCCAAGCTTAGGAACCCCGCATCGACAGCCCTTTTTTGCCTCCCACCCTCCCCGGGGTCACAGGAAAAAGACAATTGGATGCACGCATTTCAGATTCCCTGGCAGGAGGTCCACCGCAATCTAGCGCTCGCGTGTCCGACCGGATGATTTATGTGGGGGTGCTGGACGGTTCCCGCTTGACGAGGACGTGTTGGGGGGTCAGGGGCCAGGGTCCACATCTCTGGCTTGCTTTGCCCAAAGGTGGCTTGGGTGATTAGACTGATGGCCTCCTGACGTCAGATGAGATCCGTTAAAAGGTATTTATCTCGGGCTTGGGCCAAAGCCGCGGGAGAGATTAAAAGAGATTGAGGCCAAGATAATCCCCTCGCAGCATCACACTAAAGTGGCTGCCAAAAGGCACGCCACCAAATCTTTTGCTGCTCCTGGCCTCTGCGCCCCGTTCCGTTTTCCCCATGCAGAGCCCCGTTTGCTGCCCAGAGAGGGTGTGACCCCAGCCCTGCCGCAGGTTTTCCTTTGGCAGGGCCACCGTGGGTGGCACCATCCCTCTTCCCGCCCTGCCCAGGACACGAGTGGCACGCTGTCCCCGGGAAAACAGCAATTCCTGTGGCCTGTGAGGTGCAGCAAGCCCTGCCCCAGTGGCTGATAATCCCAGCCTGTTCTGGCTAATCTTCACTTTATTGGGTTGTTGCTGATATAAACGGAGGGAGTCAAATCTGCCCGTGATGGTTTCTTTCCCTTCAGGAGCAGCGTGCTACTCTCTCTTTTCACCCCTCCCTATCCACCTGCTTTGCATTACGTCCCAATCCGATTTCCCCAAGTCTCTGGTGTCTGATTTAATTTGCCTGACGCTGCTCCTGCTCCCTCCCCCAACCCCTCCCGTCCACAGCCTTCCAGCTCCCCATGGGGAGATCAGTCCTGGGAGAGGCTGAGGAGCAGAGAGGGAGCAAGGGACTCGCTGGGTGGACGGGCAGGACTGACTGGAGACCGCACAGGGACAAGGGGCTCCTGGCCATCTGGGAGCCGTTCTCAGCAGGGGAGGCAGGCTGCGAGGGGTCCCATCCGGGGAGGGGACTGCAACCCACCTCGCTCTACAGATCCCGGTAAGGATGCTGCCTTGTCGTGATGCTTGAGGTCACCTTGGTGAGGCTGGCACTTGGGACCCTGAGTTTCTTGGTGTGATTCTGTGGGGAAGTCTTTGTACAAGGGCTGATCCCATCAGGGGACGTGGGAGGGAAAATCGTGGCGGGGAAGGAATTGGGGTTAGCGCTGAGATGCCTGTACGATGATGAGGGGCTTTGCATTGGGATGGGGTTGCTTGCTCTCCCCTTGGCAGGTGAATCTCACCAGTTTCCAGACTGGAAGAGGAGGGTAATGCCTCCCCTGGGGAACCTGGCACGCACTACCCGTACGCAGTCCTGCGCGCCTGGGGCGCCCCTGTGCACACCTCTTTGCAGCTGGCCGCTTTTCTGGAGGGAGAAGGAGCCCTCAGAAACCAAGGAGCAGAGCAGGGTAATTTTACCCTGGCCTTTGATCTCCATCACAGGAAAGGGGGATCATCTCTGTATCCGGCTCTGCGAGGAGCCCAGGGTCACCAGGGCGAGCATGCGAGGCCAGCCAGGGATTACACGGAGACCCAGGGATGCTGCCTATAAATACTCAGTCCTCCCTCCTGCACCTTTCCCTTTTCTATTTACAGCCCTCTCCCAGCATCCCACGGAGGGACCACTCCCTCCCCAGCGTGGGGGAAGCTACCGGGAGGATAGGAAATAAGGGGGTTCACCTCCCCTTTCTTCCCACCCATCACTTGCTGCCCGATCCCCACAAGGGAGTGATGCAGGTGGCTCGGTAGGACAGCCCCTGGGGTGCAGGCTGGGCCCCCGCCATGGCATGGTGCAAGGGACAGAGCCACTGCCCTGAAAAGTCATGATGCAGCAGCAGAAGGCGGATGATTCCAGACAGACAGACAGACAGACACACACACCCCCCGCCCCAGCCTTGTGTCACGGTGGAGGTATTTGCTCTGCTACGAGCAGACACCCAAGGGCTCAGGCTGGGTCTGGTTGCCCACAGACGGGCACGCTACAGCAGGGGCCTCCAGCAAGTTTGACAGAAAAGGCAGGAGGGGAAAGAACTGTCACGTTGGAAAGCAGAAGAAACGAAACGTGATTTCAAAAGCCAAGAACTGTGAACGGGATGAGCACAGCCGAGGCAGAACTCAGAAGAGGGCTGGCGTGAACCGACTAAGCCCAGGCTCTCTGTGGCTCCTCACTGATGCTTGTAGGAGACCCAACTCTGGACCGGCGCTGGTGCCACGGTCCCCCTGTCAGTAGCTCTTTGCAACGCTGGGCCAGTGGTGATGAATTGCTTTTTCAAAGGTACCTAAGGACTTGGTTTCCTCTAGTGCTGAGCATCCGCCTGAAAGAGCCCTTACTTCCAGAAAGCACTGGGTGTGCACCATTTACAAGCCTTTCCCATTAAAACCAGGCTGGGCAGCTACCAGGAACAACCGTGAGCTGATCCGTGGATCCACAAGAAATGTGCATCCCTAACGTGCCGCTGGTGATGGCAGGAACGTGCCTTGGCCAGACTCCAAACTCCATTCCCCTTTCCTCTGTTCTTCCCCCATTTGTTTCCCCTATTTCCTGTCCTAAATTTACATGACCATGACGAACCGTTCTTTTGCACACATGCCGGCGGGCCTCCTGGGAGGCAGCTGCACTCCGCTGGGGACCAGGTAACTCACTCTCCACAAATTGCACTGGGACGTGACGGGTGGAGGTAACAGGCAAAGCTGGAGCTATTATTATCACTCATCTGTGGCTCCTTGTCCTTCTGAGGCTGAGAACAATTCCCAACTTCATTTAGAGTGTTCCCTCAAAGGGATTTAGAGGTTCGGACGGAATCCTGAACCTGAGCTGCACCTTCTTTATATTTATCCCCGTTTATCCGTCCTCGACATCGTGCCCCTGCCCTTTGATCTGCCTGCCGGCTCCGAAAGCCCCTCGGCTGGTTGTGCAACTTCACAGAGCAGACGCCCGTGAACTGGCACTCCCGTGCTAGTGCCAGAGTTGAGAAAGAAACACCCAGGGAAGGGAAGAGAATGGTAAAAAAGCAGGAGAGATGCCAGGAAGACTGGGGATCCAATGGGTAAAGAGGAGGACATGCGCAGCCATCTTCACCTGGGGCAGAAATTGGAAGGAAGAGAGAACAAGGCTTCCATCTCCATGCAGGTCTGGGTGGGCAAAACCGTAAGTCCACAAAGACAGATTCGGGCAGGTGGATGGACAATGATCTCAGGTGGCCAAAGGTGTGTGAGACAACAGCCTGGAGAGTTTGGGGACCAAGCAGAGGAGGCCGGACGGAGAAAGTCAGAGGGAAGAGGTGGCCCGGCAGGAAAAGGCAATCCAACGCTTAGGACTGATGCGGTGGAGGTAGGATCAGTCCCAGGGAAAACTGAAAAAGGGGACGGTGTGGACCACAGTGGTAGGGCTGGTCTCCGCAGGGTGGCTGGAAGTTCGGGTTTGCCACTTGGTGTGCTGGTAGGCAGTGACCGGAGTCGGACGCGGTCTCCGCAGCTTGACTGTCCACTGGAGCTGAGGGGCAAATGCCACAAGATAAGGAGGATGTATAGCCTCCTATCGAAAGCTGCAAGGCCTTCCCCGGCATCTCTCCAGTCTGCCAGTCAGCTGAGAGGTGGTGTGGGGTGCCCAGCCCCTTCCCAAAGGAGGAGAAGCGCAGGCGGGTGGGCTTTCATGGCCAGCATCACTCAACCAGGTGCAGCTATGCAGCCTGGCTGGGAGGAACCCCCTCATCACTGTTCTATCGAAACGAGAGAAGGAAAAAAAAAAAAAACCAAAACAGTGGAAAGCCCAGTTCAGGTGCTGGTCTGGCCCCATCCTTTAGCGTAGCTGAGGCTGGCAGCCCCAGGCCACTCCTGTGGCTCATGCCTCTGGGCTCTCCTGCTCGCTCACCATGTGCTGGGGCCAGCGGACCAGGCCAGCAGCCGCGTCCAGCGCGCGGGCAGGGAGAAGAGGCGAGGCAGCAGCGCTGTGGCTCCGTTCAGGCTTCCAGGCAGCAGGTACAAGGCTTTCTTTGCAAAGTATAGCTTCCCTCTGGGATAAGCTCATGCCTCCTGGGAGCTGAGGGAAACCTCTGTCTCCCTCTTTTTCCTACACTCAAGCCATGCCTTGGGTGTCATCGACCAAGCAGAATCTCACCCTGCCTGGAAAATCAAAGGAAAGCCCCAGAGATGTTCAGGGGAAGGGATTCTGGAGGGAAACTCAAAGAGCTCTACGAAGCAGCGAGCAAAGGTGGGGCTCGAGAGCTATCTGCACATGTTCGCCCACAGCAAGAGAGCAGCCTGGCGTGGAAGGACCCAAAGCCCCGTTGGCTGGAAGAAACGAGGCCTCCAGGCAACAGGACAGAGGGGCAGTGGAGGTGATGTGACTCACAGGGACTAGAAGGAGAAATTCTGCAGATGCTGCTGGAGCATTTCTTGGACTTGGGGCAAAGCGCTGGTTCTAATGACAAAGAACACCTGGAGCACATCTGGACACGCACATATACCCAGGAGAACGACTGCAGCAATAAAGACCAGATTTGTCTACAAGACTGGGAAATGCTAGAATCTCTGGTGAAGTTTTAAGTGCACGTAACAAGAAAGAGAGACCAAAACAGAGATGCTGCATAATGATGTGGTGCACCTGTTTCTTGAATATGGATTACAGTTCTGGTTCATTGCCCTCTCTGCAAAAACGTACCATCTAAACTCTGCGAACACCTGGAAAGGGCTTAGAGAACAACAGCGGTAACAGGATGTAACGGCTTACATGGGAGGAATGTCTAAGTGTGCGCTGCAGTCTGGGAAAGAGATGGATATGACAAAGATCTATAAAATACCGAGTGATGCTGAGGTGAACAGAGACCAGTTATTTGCTGATTCTTCCAACTCAAAAGCTAGGGACCACCAAGTGGAACTAGTGCCATTGGGGAGTAACAGAACCAGGAGCTTCTTTGCAGAGCCTTGCAACTAAGCTGCGGGAGTCACCACCACGGGGTACTGAGGATGCAAAACTTTGACATGGGCACAAAAATTGTGTGGACGAATGCACAGAAGAAAAGTCCATCAAGGCGTTGCATGCAGTAATGCCGCCTCTAGCTCTGGTTGTCAATGAAAAGCTGGGGCTCGGAAAGTAGGAGAAATACCATTATCTGCTTATGTTATTCTTAGATCCTTCCTTCCCCAGGCATCCACCGTTTGTGGTTTTTTTTTTTTCCCTTCTTTTTTTTGGAGGGATGGGAAACTCGAAGGGAACCCTGGCAGAGCACCTCAACAGCCCCTGACTTTTTTGGTGGTCAAAGAGCTGGTGGGGACTGCCTGGTGGTGCTTTGCCCAGGGCAAATGATAGGAAATAGCCACGGGGCTCCCCCCATCAAGTTTCCTCTTCCTGCAGCTGAGATGGAAATCTTGGCCGTGGACAGGGAGAAGCTGATGAAGAGGGCCCAGGACTTGGTAGGGCTTGGAATGGAAAGGTTAAAAATAAAGAGGTGAGGGGACAAGTGTGGCCAGATGTGCTGGTTTTGGCTGGGGCAGAGTTAATAATTTTCTTCATAGTAGCTCGTACGGGGCTGTGTTTTGGATTTGTGCTGGAAACAGTGTTGATGACACAGGGAGGTTTTAGCCTCTGCTGAGCAGGGCTCACACAGAGCCGAGGCCTCTTCTGCTCCTCACCCCACCCCACCAGCGAGGAGGCTGTGGGGGGCACGAGGAGTTGGGGGGGACGCAGCCGGGACAGCTGACCCCGACTGACCGAAGGGATTTCCCAGACCATAGGACGCAGTCATATTAGTGCCCTTTCTGCCTCACACCTCTCACCTTTGATTTGCCTCCCCAGAACCAAGGCTGCCCCACGTGGAAGAGCCACCCCTAGGGCAGAAAGATGGGGGAAATCGAACAGATGAAGCAGGAGGCTGAGCAGCTGAAGAAGCAGATTGCGGTAATGCTGGCATCAGTCACGACACTGCTGAGAGAGTGTCTACCCCGCCCCTGCCGAGCCCAAGTTCTCCTCCTGAGCCACAGCTTGGGAGATGGGCCTTCTCCGTCTGCATCCTTGGAGCCCACTGCGGTTCCGCACAGCCCTTTAAGTGCTAATGGAGATCTTCATAGCACGGTGGGGGGAAGAGGGGGAGGGGAAGGGAGAGAAGACGGGACACTACAGTGAGAAGGCAGTGGCCACCAGCATTGTGTCTGCAAGGGGCCAAAGAGCGTAGTGTGTCCCCGGGACCTCCTCTGTCTGGGAGGCAGCTGGTGTTCTGGCAGGCGGGAGGATCCACGGAAAGGGTGTAGCACGGGGAACTGGATGCTGAGCAGCTTTTGGCTCACCTTGCCGATGGCTGACTGGTGCCAAGGTGCCCTGGTCACAGACCAGGATGCCCTTGTGGTGGCCGCAATCCAACCACAGCAAAGCCACAGTTCCTGCTTCTAGCAGCCCGCAGGCTATTGCCCCCCACGAAGTTCACTTGCCATTGCCTTCATCGCACGGGCTTTTTTTGTGTCTCCTCTGCTCCTGTCTCTTCCCCAGGATGCCCGGAAAGCCTGTGCAGACACAACGCTTGCTCAGGTAAGGGACAGGCCTGGCTGGGCAGGTGAGTGGCAGGGGCGGGGAGGGGGGTGTCAGATAGCTCCGCTCCAAGGGGGTCTCTCTGCAGTTGGGAAGCAGAGTTAGGAGGCAGAGATGTAGGGAGCAGTAAAGCTCCTGCCAGCCCAAGAGTAATTCTTTCTCTCCCCCTCACGCTTTCCTCAGATTGTGTCTGGAGTGGAGGTTGTTGGCCGCATCCAGATGCGGACCCGCAGGACCCTGCGTGGGCACCTGGCTAAGATCTACGCCATGCACTGGTCCACGGACTCCAAGTGAGAGAGATGCTGCTGATCTGCTGGGTGCAGGGCAGCACACGGGTGTGAAGGGCAAGAAGGCTCTGATGGGAAGAGAGCTACTAACATGATCTTGTTCCTCTCTCACAGACTTCTGGTCAGTGCCTCACAAGATGGGAAGCTGATTGTGTGGGACACATACACAACTAACAAGGTAGGAGTCAGATGGCTGCAGCAAACCGGGACGCCGGAGTGGGTCCCCTCGGAGCTGGTGCCCTTACCCTGTTCTCCCTGCTACCAGAGTCCTAACAGGGTTTCTTGTCCTCCCAGGTCCATGCCATCCCTTTGCGTTCTTCCTGGGTCATGACCTGTGCCTATGCCCCCTCAGGCAATTTTGTGGCCTGTGGGGGCCTTGACAACATGTGCTCCATCTACAACCTCAAGACTCGCGAAGGCAATGTCAAAGTTAGCAGGGAGCTCTCGGCCCATACAGGTGCGTGCGCTGCCCACCTTGCAGCCTGGGCGCCCTCTGCTTCCAAACCTCTTCTAGCCCTGCCCCGTTTCTCCATATTTGCTTGTTCCCACTTCCCAGGTTACCTCTCCTGCTGCCGATTTCTTGATGACAACAATATTGTGACTAGCTCTGGAGACACCACGTGGTGAGTGTCATCTTCTGCATCCTAGTGACGTGACCGCTGGCTCATAGAGTCACAGCGCGCAGCAGCAAGTGCAGTCCTTTTGCTCTGCAGCAGTCCACTACCTGAGGACGAATTCCCCTTACATGGGGAGGCCACACAGAGCACCTTAGGAAGCCAGGTCCGTCCTTCCTCCCTTGGCAGAAAGGGTGCTTCTTTGCCCAGCCAAGGTCAGGTCAAGATGCAGGTCTATTGGTGAAGCAGCAGGGACCATGTTGTCAGCTCTCACAAAGCACGGTGCCATTTACCCCAGGACTGAAAATACTGTAAATTTATGTGGAGCCCACATAAGCGCTCCACTTCTCAAGTCTTGCCCACTGTGCAAGGGACCCCTGCAAAGCCAGGGCCCGGATCCTTTGGTTGCTGGCTCTCAGGTCTCGCTGTGCTGTGACTCTGAGCCACGCTGAGTCTTTATTCACCCCTGCCCTATCCCAACACCTGCTTTGGGAGAACCTCTTGACCGAGGATGAGTCTGCATGAGGCATTTCCATAAGAGATCGAGGTTACACGGGGCTTGCTTACCTGGCTGTAACGCGGGATCCCGGTGAACATGGCCCATGCATCCTACAAGCGTGGATACAACAGACCATCTCCAGCTGACTGATTGCCTGTAAGCCCCTCTTACCTCCTCTCAGTATTCCCTTCAACTGTCGCAGCTACGGGAATACGGCCAAGCCTCACAGCCCGCCAGCCTTAGTCGAACTCTGCTTTGGCAAAGGTTTTGACCAGCAACAGCTGCGAAGGTGTCTCCTGTTGTATCCAGCGAAACTCTCACCCGTTTTCCCATGCTGTAGCCAGGCCCATGGCTTCCCTCAGCTGTAGATCTGTTCTGCCTGGGCTGGCTCTGAGAAGTTCTCGCCTGTCCTGCAGCGCGCTCTGGGACATTGAGACGGGGCAGCAGAAGACTGTGTTCCTGGGTCACACCGGCGACTGTATGAGCTTGGCCGTCTCCCCAGACTTCAAACTCTTCATCTCTGGGGCTTGCGATGCTACTGCCAAACTGTGGGACGTGCGGGAGGGCACCTGCCGTCAGACCTTCTCAGGGCACGAGTCCGATATCAACGCCATCTGCGTATGTATGCTGTCTGCACAGTGGTGGGGAGGCAAGGAAGATGGAGGGTGGACCAGCTCTGAAACAGGGTCTGGGAACAAGGTTGAAAGAAGCTGTCACAGTCGTGTGGGGAACAAGGGTCTCAGGAGACCTTGGCCCCGTGATCCACCCTGAAGCAGGAAGGCCCTGAGTTCATTGAAGTTTGGAGGCTGTATTAGCCAGGCACCAAAGCATCTAG
Organism: Sagittarius serpentarius; assembly: GCA_034782735.1. Classification (NCBI taxonomy): domain Eukaryota; kingdom Metazoa; phylum Chordata; class Aves; order Accipitriformes; family Sagittariidae; genus Sagittarius; species Sagittarius serpentarius. Next base: position 936,296 of record JAVKLA010000030.1, on the reverse strand, counting down.
GTCTGACTCAAAGGACTGCGTGGACTCAGCCAGCACACTGTGGTCTGTGGAGCTCAGCATCCTAACACAGGTGCTGGTGTGGCTTCGCTCGTAGCAGCTGTTGGGAACCATGGTTCAGGCATGCTCCAGGAGGCCCGGTGCGAGACACGAGTGAGGCAGCAGGAATGCCTGACTCAGCTGAGGGTCTTGGTCAGCTCCAGACAGCAGAGGTGGGAGCTTGGGATCACAGGGAGATCTTCTGAAGACAAAAATCTTCACAGGAGGCAGCACAGACATTCTGGGGCAAGTATCCCCCTCAGAGGCACGGATTCAAACCAGAGTCCTAGAGGTGGCAGGACAAGAAAGATGGCAGTTTAATCCTGTGCGGCTAACCCAATGAGCCTGCCAGCTTCGTGCAACGTCTGCTGCTTGAACCACCCTTCACTGACTTCAGTTAGCACAGCTTTTCTCACCCATCCCATGGCTACCCTGCCAGCCCTATGGTTTTCTGCCGTACCTGCTCCTGAGGAGCTCTTTTTTGCTCCTCAGAGCAAGCACACAGAAAAGGTGTGGGTACGAGAAGGCTGGGGCACGAGCACCAGAGGAAGGCTCTCGTAGCTCTGAATCGTGCCAGACCCCTGGGGGGGGATAAATGGGTGGACACTTGTCAGGCCCCGAGCTAACAGCTGGACTTAGGAGAGACAATAATCCTTCCTTAAGCACTAGGACGTCTTGCAATAGCTCTAGCCCCTAGGTCATTGGCTTTCTTGAGGTGGGAGGGCTTTACTAGGTCTTAGAAGAAGCCTCAGTCTCCCCCTTCAGCAGACTCAACCTTTTTGATCCAGTGTCTTGTCCCACTGGGTTTTCCTACCTCCGTGGCTTCCTGGTGGTTAGCAGGGAGGCAAAGAGTTGAGGAAACCTGTAAGGCACAGCCTGATTAAAAGCTGGTGTGTGCCTTCCTCAGTTCTTCCCTAACGGCGAAGCCATCTGCACCGGCTCGGATGATGCCACCTGCCGTCTCTTTGACCTCCGGGCAGACCAGGAGCTCATAGTGTACTCTCATGAGAGCATCATCTGCGGAATCACATCAGTCGCCTTCTCCCGTAGCGGGCGCCTCTTGCTTGCTGGATATGACGACTTCAACTGCAACATCTGGGACTCCCTGAAAGCAGAGCGTGTGGGTGAGTGGCTCCCGGAGGTCCCTCTTTCATTCCCTGCAAGGTCTTCTGTGCCTACCGAGGCAAGGAAAAGACCTTTATTTTTTTCTAAAAGGGACACATCCTGTACTGACTGAAACCCAACAAAGCTTCCTGGCACCTAAGGAGCACGCCATAACTAGTACAACTCTCTTTTGTGTAGAACTATTGGTTTTAATGTTAAGGAAGTCAAGCCTTTGAACAACATTGTTTCAAGGGGGAAAAGAGCATTAAGGTTCCTATTAGCTAAAACTGCTCACAAGCACCGGTAGTATTTCCTACTTTCTCCTAGCCTCTGCCATTTGCCAGTTTGGCTACTCACAGGGTCACTCGGTGGCCGGGCACCGAGCTGAGCATGGGCCTGGGCTTCTGTCCATCTTCTTTAGATACTCTGTGATGCTGACACACAGAACACACCCAAGTGCCATTTTTCTTTCTGATGTGGCCCCTAGCCTCCGAAAATTTGTAACGCAGCCCACCAACGGCATTGCTATTTCTCAGTCTTATCAAGGACGCCATCCTTTCTTAGTCCTACCATTGCTCTGGGGTGAAAGCTGTTGTAGGAGGGTTCAGGTAGCCAGAGCTCCCCAAGAACATTGTTCTTTGGCCAGTCGCATGGGTGGTGGTCGTATGCCACACACAAATGATCTTCTGCACATTCGTTCCTATTAGCCATATACTGGTTCTAACACGTTGTGCAGGAACAGACAGCGCGCTACGCAGGGGTGTAGGTACACAGCCTACAATGCGTGTCCTCAGCATGGTCAACCCCTTTATCTCTCCCAGGCCCCACTGCTTTTCCTGACTTCTCTTCTTCCCCCCCCCGTAGGAATCCTTTCTGGCCATGACAACAGAGTGAGCTGCCTGGGGGTGACGGCAGATGGCATGGCCGTTGCCACCGGCTCCTGGGACAGCTTCCTCAAGATTTGGAACTGAGGACGGCAGCAGAGAGGGAAAGAGCAGTGGAAGCACGGCCCACAGCCTGAGCCCGTGCAACCAGCATCGTCAGCTGAGCACAACAGAAACGCCTACCTACCACTCCCGCTTGTCTCTAGACACAGGTCACTTGTAGGGGTCTCCCAGAGTGAAAGGGAAAGGAGAGGTCAGGGAAGGGGAGCAGGAGGAGCTGGGGAGCAGGAGGACACACACACTGGCCCTTCTCTCCACCTCTAAACAGGCCCAGCAGTTTCCAGCCTCGTGCAGGGTTGAAGACCTGCAAAACACTGTTCACTATGTCTCAGGAGTTTACAGTACAGTTCATACACCCTGCACCGTCCTTCAAACACCTCTACCCACGCTGACACCCATCCTTCAGAGGACCCCTCATCCAACACCCCTGTCCCAGACTAAGCTCTGTCCCCGGTTTAACTCTACCTAGCTTCTCTGTGCAGCTGTCCTATATCCCTGCAGACAGCCTCAGAGGCGTACTGGATTTGGGATTTCTATCACACAACCTCAGACAAAGAGCTAGTGTAAATTGGGCTCATTTTCCATTGGGGAAGACTTAGCTCAAGTCTTACCTATGCATAAATGGGGGAAAGGTAGCCCTCAGACCTGCCAGAATACCAGGGAATATTATATTTATTCTTATTTATTGTCTGCTTCTTGCTGTTCCTTCTCTTTTTGCCTCAGTCCTGCATGGTGTGGTGACCCTGTCTAACCAGTAGCCATCAGTCCTTGTTTTCAAGTCTGTTATAGATCTTCATAGCCCAGGCAAATAAAGAAAGCTCACACAGGCACTGCAGGCTGTATTCTTTCTGGCATTGCCACGAGCTACTGCAAACATAACTCACCTCCTGTGAATACTGCCTGCTGACCCCATCCAGAGAACATCTCATCTGCAGGGCTTGCTCTGCCTCAGAGTCCCTGGGGGAGGGTGTTCCTACCTGTGCTATAGTTGAAAAGAGGCTGTTAGGCCCGAGGCTTGCTGCCCTAGAGCTGGGCTAGAGAGCTGAAAACACATCCTTGCAAACCTTGGCGATTTGAGCTCAGTCACAGGACACAGCCGTTATATTCAGGCCCTGCTCCACTTGCTGGCTCATAGCGACATCCCAAGGTCCCAAGGCTCTGCTAGGGAGAGTTGAAGGTCAACAAGGTGTAGCGACTTATCGACAGAAGGTCAAGCTGTTAATGCACAATGCTATCTCATCCTATTTTGGATCTCACCCTCACACCAGACCCTTGCAGCAGGCTAGGGTCCTTTGTATACATGAGTTTGAGGCCAGTGTAGGTGCTGCAGAACTCCAGGAGTGATGCTAGACAGATACATCAGTCTCCTGCACAGAGCTGCAGCTTCCCAGCCTACTCTACAGTACATGGGTTCAAGGTCAGACCCTTCTCAGTACAGCTCCGTGGTGGCACGTTACAGGCAGGGGATAGCGCCAAGTTTTAGGCCTAATGGAAGGCTGAACTACTTGTTCCTGAATCCTTGTCCCCAAAGAAAACATTGCACTGGGCAAGCAGGGGACTCCTACTGTCCCATCAGGACATAGATAAAGTCAGCAAAGGTTTAATACAAATTTATTTGCTACAAATAAGAACTCTACAGTAAGTCAATACAGCTGACATACAACAGAAGAGCCAAAGTCTCTACTGTACATAAGACGTGCAAAGGTAGGAGAGCGTGCTCTTTCCCCGTACCCCCAACAGGGATACGCAAGAACAGTGACCACAAGTCTGGAGTTTCAGTCTGTTGCAGGATTTCTCACCCCTAGAAGACTCTCAAAACATAGAAGCAAATTACAGCAAGATCCTGGAAAAAGAAGTCTCTAGTTGTCCACAAAAGGACACTGTTGGTTCTCTTTGTTCAAGTCTCTCCAAGCACAGCTCCCAGATTTGAGGGTCCTGCTCAGATCCACCGTCACTTCCTTCTTCTCCCCAAGGTTCTCTCCCAACACATGCCACTTACCCTAGAGAAATAAAAAAAAAAAAACTAACCACAAACATACAGCGTAAAACACAAGTTAATTGAGGGTTAGTTAATTCTCAGTGGAACGGGTAGCCCATTTTCAGACCCTTCAGCTTTCACTCTCTTGTGACAATGTCAGAGCGATGGAATGCTTTCTATGGCCTAAAGAGAAAGGGTGCACTGAAACAGGCAATATCGTGGTAAGGCTAAGGATACAGAAGTTGAGCAACACTTGGAGGCCTCTAGGATCAAGACTGACCCATAGAAAAATACTTATGAGGCCACCAGCTGCAGACTGGGGCCCTACAAAATACAGAAATTGAAGCATTCGGGTTTTTTTCAGCCCATTCCCCCTCCCACAGTATGACTCCTTAAGCTCTACCTGGCGAGGGGCAGAAGCACCTGGGGAATTATCATCTTGTAGGATGCTGAGGGGAGAGCGGCCAGTTCCACCAGATGCCGTCATGATTTTGTTGTTGGTCTTGCGTCTTACGGGCTTGCTCCCTAGTGACAAAAGGAAACAGGTCAGTGTGTCACAATAAGGCTATAGGGTCCTGGATTTTAAATGCCTCCTGGCCTTTATCATCTAGCTTGCTTGCCTGAACAGCAGAGACTGTTACCCAAGGACTTCCAGGTAAAGGGATCACAGAGCTGCTGAGGTTGGAATGGAGCTCTGCAGGTCACCTGGTCCAACCCCCCTGCTCAAGCAGGGCCACCTAGAGGTGGTTGCCCAGGACCGTGTGGAGGTGGCTTTTGAGTATCTCCAAGAATAGAGATTCCACCATCTCACTGGGTAACCTGCTCCAGTACTTGGTCCTCACAGTGAAAAAAAGGGCGTTTCCCAGTGTTCAGATGGAGCCTCCTGTGTTCCAGTTTGTGCCCATCGCCTCTGGTCCCGTCACCGGGCACCACTGAAAAAGAGCCGAGCTCTCCCTTCCTTATACCCTCCCTTCACATATTTATACATATTAAGAAGATCCCCCTGAGCCTTCTCTGCTCCGGGCTGAAGGGTCCCAGCTCTCAGCCTCTCCTCATCAGAGAGATGCTCAGCAGAGTTTTCTGAAGCACAGCCTATATTAAAGACTCTCAGCACCACTCTGTCGTAGCACTTACATGTGCTTCCCACCCTCGCTCCCCAGCTCTTCCCAAGGAGAAACTCCAAGGTGCCGCTGAACAGGCCTCCACGATTACGAGCCTATCTCAGAGAGTGGAAGAGATGACATCTACCTCTTACAGAGGGACATTTACCTCTTGACTTTGACTACCGATTGAAAGCATAATTTTTCAACTCCTGACAAGAAGTCAGCTCTGTAAAAGAACAGCTCCCAGAGGGGTCCCCTGCTTGCCACCCGCAGAGCCCCAAGGGCCGGCTGTCCGAGGTGGCGGGGGACAGCTGAACCGGGGCAGGGGGGGAACGGACGAGGTCTCTGAAAGCAAGCAAGCCAGGAGAAGGCACGTTGCCCTGCTCCTACCAGGGACCGTGCGGGCACACGGAGCCTCCGCTGCGTAACCTCCCCATCTCCTCCCCTCCCAGCACCTACCCGAGGAGAAGCCAGGCCCGGCAAGGCGGGCCGGCCAGGCCAGGGCCGCGCTGGGAGAGGGCGGCCTCTCCGCCCCTTCCCCCGAGGCGACGGCCGCCTCCGGGCGGCTCCGCCGGGCCTGCTCCTCGGCCGCCGGCTCCTCGGCGGGACAGGCCGGTACCGGCGGCGCTGGCTCCTGGACCGCGGTTTTCGCCTCGAAGGCCTCGCTGAGCTGCCTCGCCAGGCGGTCCACGCTGTCTGTCGGGAAGCGATGGAGGACGGGGTGAGCCGCCGCCGCCGCCACCGGGCCGCCCGCCCCCACCCGGAGCGGCCTCACTCACCACTCGACGCGGTTCTCATGGGCGTGCGGGAGATGCCGGGGGTGGGGGAGCGCGGGTCCCAGGCCTGGCTGCTGCCACTGCTGCCCGCCACCGGCTCGGCGGGGCCAGGCTGAGGGCTGCCCACCGGGGAACTCACCACCTGCGGAGAGGGCAGGCGTGGGGGCGGCGGGCCGGGGCGGGCCGGAGCCACCCGGGGAGGGAGGGGGCGCCTACCTCGATGGGGGTGCGCAGGATGCCGGCGCTGGGGGAGCGGGGGTCGCTGACGTGCGCCAGGTGCTTGTTGTGGGGGGTGGCCGGGGCGCTGCCGGAGACCCCCATGGCGGCGGGCACCGGGCCGCGCTACTGCTCCCCCGCCCCACCCGCCGCCGCGATTCAAACCTCCCGCGCGCTGGGCGGCGCCGTCCCATTGGCCCCCGCGCGGAGGCGTGGCCCA
>JAVKLA010000030.1:909104-924964 GCA_034782735.1 Sagittarius serpentarius | reverse complement strand
ATGTTCTGGTTCCAGAGGAACTCCTGATTCTTCTTGCTTAAGTTCAGGACTCTGAACTGTCCTTCCTGGAAGAGGCAAGAAGCAGAGCCAGGATCCTTAAAGATGCTGGTAGACTAGACCTTCGCACTGGCTTAGAATATGACCTCCTCATGTACATCTCCATTCATCATCTTGGATATACTGTGAAGGATGAAGAGCAGTGCTTTACCATGGCTCTGTCCTGGCCACTGTCTCCTTAGAGCAGGTCTTTGTTTTTCTGGTTGTAGTCAGGGCCGGAGATTCCTTCTAAGCATCTGTAAAAAGAGCTGGGAAAAACAAACCTATTGTCATTAGGCTTTTATTTGCTTCTGTGAAATTCACACCGCCAGCAGACACTTTGGGATCCAGAAATGGAAGAGATTGTGGATCGTTGATCTAGAGCTTTGCCTTAGTTATGGTGCCTTGTTTCATGTAAGCTATGGGCAAAGAAGCTTTGCAAGCTATTTGGTCTTACCTGTTACCACAACCTTTTTTTCTTCCTGCAGGTGTAGAAGGCGGATTTGACATCACAGAGGAAAAGTTTGAATATGACGAAGATGTAAAAATAGTCATTTTCCCAGAGCATTTGGATATTCCTCGTGATGGGCTGGAGGGACTACCAGACATGGTCAGAGACAGGGTATGTTTGCGTGGAGGGCTGTGTTTTCTGTTGGCAGGGAGGAAATGCAGCATTACAGAGAAGGAACTGCTGTCCTGTAAAAGGGATCCTGCAGAGCTGCTGTGAAGTCTCAGCTTGCAGTAAGCAGGATTGTTCCCCACTTACATGGTGCTTTATGTTACGGAGTCCTGGCTTGTGACTGAGGCCCCTGAGTGCTGCCCTAGCACGACTGACTCGCCGATCTGAGCCTAAAGACAAAGTGTTGTGGCACTGGAAGCTTCTTCCCTTCTGCCCTTCATGTTTTTTTTCCTGCTGTCCTAATTCCAGATTGCCAGTGCAGTCGAGGCCATCCTGACAGCAGATTCAGCGTCACGGAAGCAGGAGGTGCAGGCTTGGGATGGGGAGGTTCGACGTGTTTCCAAACATGCTTTTTCCCTGCACCAACTTCAGAATGATGTCCGCATCCCACCGTGGTGAGCATAGTACTGAAACTAGCTGTATCGCTCTGTATCCCAGACCCACCCCCATCCCCTTCTTCTCCTGTCCTGGACTGCAGCAGCAGACAAGACTTTTTTTGTGAGTCTCTGTGTGTACCTCGTCATAATAAATTCAGGGGAAATAGCAGACTGAAGTATTTCAGGATGCTCAGTGTTCTGAAGTAACAGAGGAATGAGAGTGCTTCTACTATGGTCAATGGGTAGCAATGAAGAGGGCTGGGGAGGCAGAACACAAAGGTTTTCGCCGTCATCTCTTGTTCTCTGTTCTTTGTCAACAGCGGCTGGAAGTGCAGCAAGTGTGACATGAGGGAGAACCTGTGGCTGAACATGACTGATGGAGCCATCCTCTGTGGGCGGCGCTATTTTGATGGCAGTGGTGGCAACAATCATGCGGTCGAGCATTACCGGGAAACTGGCTACCCACTGGCTGTGAAACTGGGAACAATTACTCCTGATGGGGCTGGTGAGAAGGGGGATCCTCTGAGGGTTATAGATGCCAGGCACCACTCAGGCTGACGTGGTCTCTGACAAGGGAAGTCGGGGAGGATTTCCAGGCTGTTGTTGCCCATCTTATGACCTGGAACGTTCAGTGTCATCCCGTCGTGAGCTTTCCCACTCTGACCTGCTTCTTGTGGCAGGCAAAGAAGCAGCTGATGAAACCTTGCCTTCCTCCTCCCCTCTCTTGTAATTTGAAGGGTTTTAGAACAGTTATCCAGGTTGGTGTCTTGTTTTCTGTGGTGGGACGTTTACCAAATAATTTTGTGTCCAAAGCCTGAGCAGAGAGTGTATGGCACAGTAACCCACTTTCCTCACTCCAGACATACACATACCTTGATCAGTGACAAAGCTGTTTGTCTTGTCGCGTGTTTTGGAGGAACCTCAATATTCTGTCTGTTGCGCTACTCTCCTGAGAAAGGAGAGAAACCCCGGCTGCTCAGTTTGTCAAAACTCCCAGTTCTGAGTGCTCTGTTCCCTTCATCCAGCAGTGAACGTTAGATCACAGGCCATGACAAGTCTCTCCTTTTCCTCTGTGTTCCTGCATAGACGTGTACTCCTATGACGAGGACGATATGGTCTTGGATCCCAACCTGGCAGAACACCTTGCTCACTTTGGGATTGACATGCTCAAGATGCAGAAGGTGAGGGGAGGTTCTTCTGTAGGCCCAGAGCGGGAGAGAAGGATTTCTGACATTTCTTAGCTGGATCCCAGCTTTCCATGGCCATGCAGAACCATTGCAAGTCAAGAAACCCAGTTTCTTATCAGGCAGAGAGTTGCCTCGTCGACCCTTCTTCTTCCATTGCCTTTTTTGTCTGTCTTCCCTGTCCCTCGGGTTTCCTTGGGGCTCTGTCAGTACTGTAGGCAGGGAGGTGCCCAGGCTCTGAGCTTCGCTCCCTAGATTCAGTGTTAGTGTGTGATTTCCATGCCCCTTTAGAGGGGTTGGTGCAGATTTCTCCCGTGTTTCTTCACCATTCCTCCTGCTGTCCCAGGTATTCAGATATTTGAAAACAATTCTTGTATTTTCCTTCTCTTCTCATTTAATAAAACAGAACGGATTTGACCCCTTATGTCTCTCTACAGCATTGCCCTTTTCACACCACTCATGTTCCCTTGAGTCTTCTTTGAGGGTTTTTCCTGCTCTTTCCCTCCACAGACAGACAAGACAATGACAGAACTGGAAATAGACATGAACCAGCGCATTGGGGAGTGGGAGCTCATCCAGGAGTCTGGCGTGCAGCTCAAGCCCCTCTACGGGCCTGGGTACACTGGTATCCGTAACCTGGGCAACAGTTGCTACCTCAATTCTGTGATGCAGGTGCTGTTCAGTATCCCAGACTTCCAGAGAAAGTAAGTGAGCTTAATCACTCCTTTCCATTAGCCTGGGATCCCCTGGGATCAGTACAAAGGTTTCCTAGAGCTGGGAGCTTCTGTTACAGTAATCTGGCTCAGAACTGTGTTTTTACCAGACGAACCCGTACCTCCCTTAGATTGCTGTGTTTTGCTTTGCAGGTATGTGGACAAGCTGGAGAAGATATTCCAAAGTGCACCTTCGGACCCCACACAGGACTTCAGCACACAAGTGTACGTAGAGTTTTGGTGAGAGAAGGAAGGCTGAGGCTGCCTGGGTGCGTCCCCTCTGCGCTGCTACAGTGTGCTTTGCTGCAGGTTTCTCCCTCAAGCCTCGCCTCTCTGTTTCCCTGTCCATCACCAGAGACACTGATCCTTAGTGATCAGTAAGGATCTGAGCCAAGAAAGTTCAGCTGAATGCCCTAGGTGGAGAGGACAGAGTGCACCTCGGTGTTCATGAGAGGCTCTTTAAATGTATTCTGTGGGGCACGCAGTGTCCATCTGTTACCACGGGGGGTTTCTGGTAGGCATACTTTCTCTGCGTAACAGCAAAAAGGTGCTTGCCCCCTGCAACGGAGGGAGATGGCTAAGAGCAAAGAAATACATAGATTTAGGCAACTTTATTCTCGGTGGATAACTTATATATGCTTAAAGAGGCTTCCTGCAAGAGGTATTGTGCGAGCAATAGCAGGAGAACATACAGAATTTGGGAGGGTGTGGCATTTTAAATACGTGAATTCTCTGCTACATCTTCTCTAAACCAGCAAAGCAGTATATGGAGGTTTGGGGTGAAGGAGTAGAAGGTGGCATTTGTGGAAGGGAGTTCAGCAGTAAGGGAGGATTCTAAATTCGGACAGCCTGGAGTGAGGTGTTCACTGAGCCAGGGGTTAAGTTGAGGCAGTCAAAAAGTTTTTTGCCTGGGCAAAGGGAGGAATTGGTAGGGTTTGGTTCCAGGCAAATGGCAACAGTGATGGGGAAGGACTGGGGTGAAGTGGAATAGTAGGAGAGTCTGAGCATAGGAGGAAATCGCTGAATGTTACTGTTGTCCTTTAAGTGTTTCATGCAGTCATTCTTAATCTTTCCCTGGGAAAATGTGGTCGGTCTGCTCACAGCAATCCTATTTCTGGCTCAGACAATTTCACTCTGCCCTGTTGTCTCCTGCGCAGTCCATTAGATACAGTGCTGCTTCACCCATGTCAGGCTGCAGCTTAGTTTGGCTGTTACGCAGCTGCCCTTGGGCCAGGAAAAGGAGGCTGGTCCTTTATGTTCTATACCCAATGTGCAAGCAATGGTTGAGATTGGTGCCCAGAAGTCCTAGTAACTTTCCAGTTAGTGATGTCTCGTGGCACCTGGGAGCAGACTAAGATAAGATGATCTTGGCTGGTGCAGCAGAGAAAGCTGACCTCTGTGAGATTGACAGTCCGTGGCAGTGTTGAAGCTGGATGGGTTGATGTGGGTCCTGGAGTATGTGGGATTGAAGAAACCATTTTGATGCTAACAGTGACTTCTTCATCATTCCAGAGCCAAACTGGGCCATGGACTGCTTTCTGGGGAGTATTCAAAGCCAGCTTCTGCAGATGGGGAACAGCAGCCCGATCAGAAGGTGAGACTTGGATACGGCATCCTCATGATGTGCATGTTGTGTGAGGTATTGTGTGTTACACGGGAAGGGAGGGAGAACCCTTTCTGAAGACAGGTCCTGGGCCTCGTTCCAGGGCCCTGTCACCTGAAGAAAAGCGTGGCTAAGAGTAGGGTGCTGCATGCCGGGACACGTGCTTGGCAAATTATGACCACATTCCTCTTCCACCTTGTTACTTGCAGGGTATGCAAAACGGCATTGCTCCACGCATGTTTAAGTCCCTCATTGGAAAGGGGCACCCAGAATTTTCCACTAACCGACAGCAGGACGCCCAGGAATTCTTTCTGCACTTCATCAACATGGTGGAGGTAACGGTTGAGTCTACCTGTCAAATCATGGAAAAGCCCAGCTTTGTTTTCTCCCCGCAGCAGGGGGTGAGGCGTGGAGGTGAGAAGCTGGCAATCGGAGCAGAGAGAGGGAGAGAACACAGGGAAATGGGACAGCTGGCACCTGTGGGAACAGAGAAGGAGAGATGCTTGGCCATGTTTTCAGGGCTGATTCCTAGGAGGGATCTCTTTTGAGAATGGCACAGCTGGAGATGTAAATTGTCTTGTTTAGGAGCAGAGTGGCATTGGTGCCTGGGGTAGAGAAGTTGGCTCTCGTTTATTCTTTGCTGTCTTTTCCAGTGGGCTGGGTACAGAAGTGAATACTCTTTAGCCATGTCCTGTGTGGAACCGCTGCTGCTGCAGATATTTCTTTCTGCCTTTCCGATGTTACATCTGTCCTTCTAATCTCTCCTTCTTCAGAGGAACTGCCGCAGCTCGGAGAACCCTAATGAGGTCTTCCGTTTTCTGGTGGAGGAGAAGCTGAAGTGCCTGGCCACAGAAAAGGTGAAATACACCCAGCGTGTGGACTATATTATGCAGCTGCCTGTGCCCATGGATGCTGCGCTCAACAAAGGTCAGTAATGTGCCAAGGCCAGAACAGTAGCAAGCATTATGTTTGGATATTGTACTTTTATTACAGAACTCCTTAAATGGGAAAGGGACTTCCTCAAGGACTGGCTTTGCCACATCTTAAGCCAGATCGGTCCTTCATCTGCTTTTGTGGGGTCGGGCTGATTTCTTCAGAGGTGGTGTGACGCGGTGATGTCCCTCTAGAACCTTTCCCTCTGACACCGCAAGCTGGGCTGTGATTCAACAGCAAAACAGGACTGCAGGAGCAGAACAGTGCTCTGGAGGACGTTGTCTATTTTGTGCTCCGTCCTTGATGGCGTGTATCTATAGGCCTGTTCTGCCTCTGGGTGTAGCTTACACCGGTGGCTTTGTAGATACCTAGAGGTGTTCCTTGACTCCTCTGCTTTATTCTCTAGATGAACTACTGGAATATGAGGAGAAGAAGCGGCAGGCAGAGGAGGAGAAGCAGCCACTGCCTGAGCTGGTGCGAGCCAAGGTGCCTTTCAGCTCCTGCCTAGAGGCCTATGGAGCTCCAGAGCAGGTGGATGATTTCTGGAGCACAGCCTTGCAGGCCAAGTCTGTGGCTCTCAAGTGAGTGTGTGTGAGTTACCAGCTAGGCTATGACGAACTGGCAATAGCTGCATCTTTGGAGATTTCTTTTAGTTGCTTGAGGAAGAAGTGTTACCGGAGCTTTGGAGTCCTCCACGCCCTGGGCCCGTGGAACAGTGAAGCAGAGGGGGAACCGGTTTGCCAGTGCTGAAGTGATTGCCCTCAAGGGATTACAGTGGGCAGAACAGCAGTGCTAGTGAAATCCTGACTGTCAGATTTTGGTTGCTGAGGGGCTATGAAAATACAGTGATGTTCCAGAAAACTAGCAGCTTTTACTCTAAATTCAAAATATAGCTTTAAAATTGGTACTGACAGTATGGCAACACTGGTCTTGCATGGTCTCTGAACTCAGCAAAACACTGAGTGTAACAGACACGTGAGATTTTAAAGAATGCTGACTTAAATGCTAATACCAAGGTTTAAAAAGCAGCTTTAATTTGTCTCGCTGCCTGCAGCACAAGCAACAGTGCAAAGGTGTAGTGAGAAGATTACAAACTTAAGCAGCTTCCTGCTGGGATGCTGCTGACTGTTCTTCTGCAATGAAAGAGTAGTGCTGAAAGATCTGGAAGTGTTTTTCTAGCAAATATTCTGTTATTAAGCAATAGCTACTATAAACGAATAGTCAGTAACGCAATCACATCGCAAAGTAACATTTTGTTTTGCTTTTAAGTAGTGAGTTGTGTTCAAACACTGTGTAAGAATTAGCATTGAATATATACCATGGCTTAAATTAATTTTACGGCATGTTACAATTACCACCTGATAATAAGTATGTGTCTCTTACTACTGCTTCTGCCTTCACAAACATTCCCCTCTGTTTCATAGATTCCAGACACCCTCTCTTTCTAACTAACTAACTAATGTTCAGTTGAATTCAGTTAGCTTAAAATTCACTGCTTCTGCTTCGTATCCAAAGAAGTGCTCTCGTGCTTGAAAGCTTGTCAGTTCCTGCAGCTGTATCTGTCGGTCTAATAAAAGATGTTATTTCCTTTACATTACTTAGGGGTTAGACTTTCAATTAAAAACTGAAATCTGAGGAGGCTTGTAAAATACAGGATTGGAAGGTAGAGAATGTGTACTATTTTTCCTTATCCCCCAAGATTTTGTAAATGTTGGATTCTGTCTCGTCAGAGCATCTGCTTTAGAAGTGGTTCTGTGTTGGAGGAGCTTTAAGCTCAGCGTAGGAGAGCTGCACAGATGTGTGTATCCCCACCGCCTTAGGACATGCGTCCACCCTCCTCGCTGATTCCTTGAATCAGCTAAGTGCCCTCAGTCGTTGCTGCCAAAGTATTTAGAAGTATTATTTATCTCTTGCAGAACAACGCGGTTCGCCTCTTTCCCGGATTATCTGGTGATCCAAATCAAGAAATTCACTTTCGGTCTGGACTGGGTGCCCAAAAAGCTTGGTAAGAAGGACGAGAAGTGCAGAGCATATAGGTACTGGGAGTCATATATGGGTATTGTGGTCATTACTGCAAAGAGGAGAGGAAGCACCCCAAAAGGAGCTGCAGACTGTAGCGTATTGCATCCCCAGGGACTTACCCTTCTAGATCTCCCAGCCGAGCCCTTCGTTTCTGCCCCTATGGTGAGGCTGAGCAAGACTTTTATCTTGCAGATGTCTCCATTGAAATGCCAGAGGAGCTGGATATCTCTGCACTGCAGGGAACAGGGCTGCAAGATGGAGAAGAAGAAATGCCAGACATCGCACCCCCACTGGTGACACCAGATGAGCCCAAAGGTAGCCTGGGGTTCTATGGCAACGAGGACGACGACTCCTTCTGCTCCCCTCACTTCTCCTCTCCGACATGTTAGTGATTCTCCTCCTCTCTTCCTGATGCCTGACTCATTTCCTTGCTCTCCTTGTCTTGTCTCCCATGCTAGTGGTTTCCACCTGCTCCCACTTTCCCTGTCCCTCTGTCAGCGAATGCCGGCTGCCTCCCTTGCGTGCCTGTTATGCAAGGGTGTTAGGCAGGGGAGTTTGTTGATTCCTGTTCTGTGGAAGATGGGGAGGTGGCCTGTCTCGTGCCTTTAGATGGGGCAGAGCTGGGGTTTATACAAGATTTAACTGGCAGAGGTATTTTGTTTTCACAAAACGCAGTGGGAGGTAGGGTTTGGAGGGTAGGGAAGAGCCAGCGCTCCTGAGTTCATGAGTTGAATCCTTTGGTTCCCTGGGGTGCCTGTGTGTGAGGCTGTGCTTCTGAAGAAGAAAGGTAGCAAAGGATGGGTAGAGCAGAGAGACAGAACTTGAGTGAAACGAAGCCAGGAAATGGTGGCTTGGGGGCCCCTGTGCCACTGCACAAAACGGAGCAGGCAGGGCTGGGTGGGAGTGGGTGGCTCTAATCTCTGTCCTCCCACAGCACCCATGTTGGATGAGTCAGTGATTATCCAGCTAGTGGAGATGGGCTTTCCCATGGATGCCTGCCGCAAAGCCGTGTATTACACAGGGAACAGCGGGGTTGAGGCTGCCATGAACTGGGTCATGTCGCACATGGACGATCCAGGTAGGAGACCACATGGCCATGGTGAAGCTTATTGCATCTGGGCCATTGTACGTCCCGCCCCACTACCGCAGTGGAAAACTGAAGTAGCTGGGACTTCAGACTGTATCCCTTTTGGAGAGATCTAACTGCTCCGAGCTGTGTTCTGTTTTCTGCTGCAGACTTTGCTAACCCGTTAGTTCTCCCTGGATCCAGTGGACCAGGGTCAACTATTGCCTGCCCAGACCCTCCTTCAGAAGACAGTGTGGCCACCATTGTCTCCATGGGCTTCTCCCGGGACCAGGCTATGAAAGCGCTTAGAGCCACGGTGAGAGTGGAGCCACGGAGAGATGTCAGAGTGAAAGGATGTTCTCAGGAACAGGCATTCCGGAGTTCACAGTCTTCTCTTCCTTCTTCCAGAACAACAGTCTGGAGCGTGCCGTGGACTGGATCTTTAGTCACATTGATGACCTTGATGCAGAAGCTGCTATGGATATCTCAGAGGGGCGCTCGGCAGCTGAGTCCGTCTCCGAATCTATCCCTGTGGGTCCTAAAGTGCGCGATGGGCCTGGAAGTGAGTTCCGAGCAGTAGGAACGGAGAATTTGGGGTACAAACTCAACATGGCTTTATCCTCCCTAATCCATGCAGTACCGCAGGTTTTGGCGGCAGCAGCTGCCACAGAGCTGGTCCGGTTGCTGCGGTGGAAGCAGGGAGGAAAAGGAGAGGGATGGCGAAGTAGGGTCTAGACCCTTCAGGCTGGGGATTACCTGGAAGCCAGTACGAGAGAGGCAGGGGCAGAGCCACCAAGTGAAAGACGACAGGAAGGGCTGTGCTGCTTTTTCGCAGTCATCCCGGGAGGCTTTTCTGTTCTTCAGGCTCCCATTGAAAAACCAGGTCCCAGTCTCTGTGCAAAATCGGTGCCAATGCTGTAGGCTGCTGGGTGTCATAGGGAGGCGGGGATCTCTGCTGTTACCCACCCGGCACCTATAGGCCAAATAAACAGTCGGAAGAGAGAAGGCTAAGTGGCAGTTACCATCTCCTGTTCCCTGCACATTTGGCCTGCAGACCAAATCCTCACAGTCATGCTTGATGGGAGACCCACTTCTAAAGTACTACCCCGCAGAGCTTCCTTCAGGGATCCTCTTCTAGAGAGGGCCTTGCACACAGGGTGTTTCGGGGTAAGATGCTTTTCTCTCTCTGATCGCTCCTCTCTTCCTTCCTCCTCTCAAGAATATCAGCTGTTTGCCTTCATCAGCCACATGGGCACTTCGACTATGTGCGGGCACTACGTTTGTCACATCAAGAAAGACGGCAGGTAAGAGGGATCTTCACAGCCTAAGGGGGACTCTGAGGTACAGCTTGAAATCACTCTCCTCCCCTGTTACTTCAGAGGTCTTGAGGGGTGGGGGATGAGAGCAGGCGAGGGGAATCAAGTCGTGTCTTAGCCACAGAATGGCGTCCCTGAGCTCCCCTTCTGCCTGTTGCAGGTGGGTGATCTACAACGACCAGAAAGTCTGTGCTTCTGAGAAGCCCCCCAAGGACCTGGGCTACATCTACTTCTACCAGCGGATTCCCAGCTAGAGCATCCTCTTGCTGCCTGTGGTGGGGGGAGAGCAGGCTGAAGGCATGGGGTGGAAAGGGGTGGGGGCAGTGAGGATGAGAGCAGGGTCCTTCTCTCCCCTGCTCCTCTTTCGCCACTTGTCCCTTCGTGGCCTCTCTGCGGAGACACAGGGGGAGACAAGAATTCCCTGACTGATAGAGTGGGGGCTGGAGCCCCTGTGGACATGAGTGAAGGGGGTCCGGGGTGGGGGGGGATGGGGTGGGAATATCGGGTTCTATAGGCAATGTCCTCACTGTCCCCACCCCCGTATGACACACAGCCCTAGTGCTTTGCTGCTTGGTGGGATGATGCCACCTCCTTGCTGTCCAGAAAGGGAGGAGGGGGCGGCTTGTGTGTATGTGTGGCTTGTGTATGGGGAGGGGGGTGTCCTCCTGCCTGCCCTGCCGGGGAGGGCACCGGGTGGGCAGCAAGGTGGGCCACGAGCAGCGGTCCCCCTCCCTTCCCCCCCCTTCTTGTGTGCCCTTTACATGCCAAAAAACACGAGGGACAAAATAAAAGTCGAAATACCCCCCTGGTTTCTGGCTGCCCTCTGCATTGCTGGGAGCCCCCCCCCCGGCAGCCGAAACGCGAGTGGGGGCCGGGGGGTGAGCACGGGCGGCGCGGCAGAGATTACACCCCCACCCCGCCGCGGGGTCCCTGAGCTCTCGGCCGCACGGCCGCCCCCCGCCGCGCACACCGAGGAGCCCCGGTAGCCGGTGCCGGGCCCAGCCGGGGCGGGGGGGAAGGGCGGGGCCAGCCGGGAGGCGGGCGGAGTCTGCGCGGGGCGGGGCCAGCGGGGGGCGGGCCTTCAGGCGCTGCCGGGCAATAAAAAGCGGGCGCCGGGGGCCGCGCGCCGCTGCTGACCTTCGCGTCTCCTCCGGTGCCGGCCCCAGCTCGCTCCCGCCATGGCGCCCAGGAAGTTCTTCGTGGGGGGCAACTGGAAGATGAACGGTGACAAGAAGAGCCTGGGCGAGCTCATCCACACGCTGAACGGTGCCAAGCTCTCCGCCGACACCGGTGAGGGCGCGGCCGCACGTAGCGCACGTCCCGCGCGGCGCCTCACGGCCTGGCGGGGCCGGGGCCCGGGGCCCGGGCGGGGGAGCGGCAAATGTCAGAGGGCGGTGGGGGCCTAAATATAACCCGGCGGCGGGGCTAAATATGCCCGCGAAACCGGATCCGGGGCCGCCGGCCCGGCGGACACGTGCTGCTGTCCCCCAGCTGCACCCCCGGTAGGAGGCCGCCGGCCCCGGCGGGAGCAGGTGGCACGGTGTCGCCGCTGCCGAGCACCCCCCTCCCGCCGCCCCGGCTACCCATCTCCCTGGGCTCCGCGCCTCTCCCTTGGCCTTGCCCCCCCCGCCCCCCCATCCCGGGTCCGGCCGTGGAGCGGAACCGGGAGCACACGGTGGGGGGGGGTGGTGCGGAGCTCTGTTTCAGCTGCGAGACCGTGCCCCTGCCTCCCCTCCGTGCCCGGTTACAACCCCAGGCGTAAACCGATGCTGCCCCCCGCCCCCCCCAGCCCCGCCCCGGGCAGCAGGGCGGGATTCTCGCCCCGTCTCTCAGTTGGGCCCTTTCCAAGGGACCCGTGTGAAGCAGCCGAGGGGGCCGGTGTCACCTGTCTGCCCCCTGGAAAGGGCTTCCTCCCTTCTGTTGAGTCATCGGATAGCGAGGATATTTCTGCTGCAGAGGGTCCCCCAAATGTCAGCGAGGGCACCTTCCCAGGAGCGGGGGAGGGGAGAGGATGGATGACCTCTAGGGGCTGGGATTTGGGCTCGGTGGTGGGGTATGGTTTCTGCCCTTCGCCTGTCTCCAGCATAACCACCCTCTTTGCCTTCCAGAGGTGGTTTGTGGAGCCCCCTCCATCTACCTTGACTTTGCCCGTCAGAAGCTCGATGCAAAGATCGGAGTTGCAGCACAGAACTGCTACAAGGTACCAAAGGGTGCTTTCACAGGAGAGATCAGGTGAGCCCCCAGAGAAGAGTAAAGCCAAGGTGCCTCTGGGGAGTGAATTTCCTCCAGAGGTTGCGACTCATTTCCTGTCTCCCCAGCCCAGCAATGATCAAAGATATTGGAGCCGCATGGGTGATCCTGGGACACTCGGAGCGAAGGCATGTTTTTGGAGAGTCCGATGAGGTGAGTGACCCTGGAATGGCGAGATGGTCCAGCTCAGGTGTGCCTGCAAAGGCTGGAGGGTGAGCAGTTAAAATAAGACTGCAGGAGTAGGGCTGACATACCGGTTGCCTTGTTTCTTTTCCATTCCCAGTTGATTGGGCAGAAGGTGGCCCATGCTCTGGCTGAGGGCCTTGGAGTCATCGCCTGCATTGGAGAGAAGCTGGATGAGAGAGAAGCTGGCATAACAGAGAAGGTGGTTTTTGAACAGACCAAGGCCATTGCTGGTAAGGGAAGAAAATGGGTGCTTTTTTTCTGCTTTGGGCATTTGGGAAATGGCCATCCTGGCCTTAGCTGTTTATCCTTATCCTTGCAAGGCTTGCAGATCCGTTGCTGCAAATGTTCACACACAATATTAACATGATCGTGTTAATAAAAGGCCTGCACTTTTGAGAAGTTTTCCAGCTTTACCCTTCCCAGCATGTGGGGTACTGTGCTTACCTATACCTTCTCCCTCCTCCCCAGATAATGTGAAGGACTGGAGTAAAGTGGTTCTTGCCTATGAGCCAGTTTGGGCTATTGGAACTGGTAAAACTGCAACTCCCCAGCAGGTATGAGCAGGCAAAAGGTGGCTGACTAAATGGCCAACTGACCCTTCCCACTCAAGAGATCTTCTTGAAGATTCTCTCTAAAGGCTAAAGATTTAGAGAATCTCTAAAGATTCTCTCAAATTGATTCTCCTTCCTCTTTGGAAGGGAACTGTATGCTCAGCCCTCAGTGGGACTCTGTCTGTTCTGTTGCAGGCTCAGGAAGTTCATGAGAAGCTGAGGGGGTGGCTGAAAAGCCATGTGTCTGATGCTGTTGCTCAGTCAACTAGGATCATCTATGGAGGTAAATGAGCCTGAAGCCCTTTTCCAGTGCAGGAAGCACTTAGTCTCTCTGCTTGCTGCAGTTGTACAGCATGCTCTGCTGGTGAGGAAACTCGAGCCACCTACTATCTTGTTTGGGTAAATGGGAGACAGTCATACTGGCCGCATAGTAAGAGGTGGCTAGTACCTTGCAGGTCTTACCTTTACCCTGGCCCCGTTTTCTAGAGCTGGCCACCTCTGACCTTAAAATACTGCTCCCTCCTTAGGTTCGGTCACCGGCAGCAACTGTAAGGAGCTGGCCTCTCAGCATGATGTGGATGGCTTCCTTGTTGGTGGAGCTTCTCTCAAGCCAGAGTTTGTGGATATTATCAATGCCAAACACTGAAGCAGCCTGTGAGGAGCAGTCCCTTGTGGTTCAGAGCAAGAAACAGAAGCAAAAAGGGACCTTTCATTGCACGCGTCTCAGTACGGAGGCCTCCTCTGAGGCTTTCCCCCTCCACGGTCATTGTTCTAGCTGTGCTGCTAACCCCCACCACCATGTTGGAGTCCTGTTAGTGGGAGCCTGTCTCGGCAGAGCCTTGACAGCCTCCTCTCTGAATTGGCAAAATCCTCGGTCGCCTCTTGACCTGTAAGAGCCCACAGTCAACTTGGCCAGCGCCTCCCCCTTTCTCTGCAGCGCTGCAGGGAGAGGGGGCCACTGGTGCTGGGGGGGAGGAAAAGGGAACTGCAGTCTCTTGTATCCCTCAGCTCCATCAGCAAGAAGCCTGTCAGCTTAGACCCTTCTGAGATGTCTTACCTCACCTGTGTCCTGTACTGAACAATAAATGAAAAAAAAAAAAAGCAAAGGTGTGTCCTCGATCTTACTCAGAAGCAGGTGGGGACAAGCAGTGTACAGAATTTATGACTTCTGGAGGCAAGCTGGTTGTGGACATTTTTTTTTTTTTTTTTTTGGAGGGCCCACCATTGCCCTGGTAGGGATTGCACAGGTTCAACGTGCATCTTGCTATCATAGGTTTCACCTGCAACATGCCCTGGCCATCTTGCTCCTCAGTGATCTGTGTGCATCTCTCTTCCAGTAGCTGCTGGAGCACCTGGCTGTCCCACTAGTGAGCTGGTATTTCCAGACAGGCTTGGTAATGTGCTCATCCCTACTCGTTGCCTGTGAGGACTGGTACTTGGCTTTGCTGCTCACTAATAGTGGAGCTGAACAGCTCCCTCTTCATGCAGGGAAGGTTTTTAGGCCATGTGCTGAGGCTGTGCTTGCTGCCTGCCTCCAGCAGTGTGCCGATGGGTGAGAAAGCAAGACTGGATGTTATTTCCCAGCTGCTGCACCAGCTAGGAGATTTTTAGATAGTACTGAGGGTAATTAAAAAAAGAAGTGCCTCACAGTATATCCTTGGGAGCCTATAGGCAGTGCTTCTGGTATGGAGCAGACACACCAAGGGGCACTCAGTCTGTTAACGCACAGCTGAGCGAGCCTCCTTCATTTCATATTTCTGGTCCGCAGTAGTTTTTTTGCAGTTGCGGCATGTTCCTGCCCTGGTGCTCCATCTGTTGGTGTATCGCCCTGCCAGCGTTGCCTGAGGGATGAAAGGCGGACAGTGCGGACGCAGCTGCGGAGCCCTCTGCCGCCACAGCCTCTGGCCAGCCTGCCCTGAGATGGCAGTGAAAGCGGCTGTGGGTGGCAGTGGGGTAACAGCTGTTAGGAAGCCCAGGGTGGTGGGTGCCTGGCATAGGAGCAGGGTGGTGGGCAACGTCTCAAGCCCATCAAACAGGGAAGGATGTGAGGTAGCCTGAGAAGGGAGAGCCTGACTGCAGCACAGAGATGACAGCTACTGGCTCTGGGTGCATGTGGGGTGATGGGGAGAGAAGGATGCTTCAAAGGCCAAAACCAAAAAAAAAGTCCTGAAAACCCTGTGGTTTCTATAACCAGAGTAAGTATTTCTGAGAGGCTGCTGGGGCATGAGCATAGTGTGGTGCCTCAGGGCATTGGGGTGGGCATGACCAGAGCAGTGGTGACTCAGTGGGGACACGGACTGTGCCTAAGGCTGCCAGCAGCGGGTAGGCAGGATCACTCACAGGGATCGGCCACGGGCTGCAGCTCCACTGTCGGTTCCCACTCCTCCCCAGCCCTGCCCACAGAGCTAGGCAAGAGCCCGTGAGAGTGACCTACATAGAAAAAACCAGATGGGAGCCGAGCATTGATCTTGGTGCTTTGAGGAGAATACAGAGGCATGAAAGCATTCGTTTAATGAGGAATAAACTCATGGAAAATAATTTCTGCATCAGCAGGAATGCCAGATCTTGTTTTCCTTCTTTTTGTCTGCTTTCTGGCAGCACCACAGCTCTGTGGAGTGGAAATACTGCCAGATCCTCACTGCAAATTGTAGTGGTTGGATCTTAAACAGGTTGCTCTTGGGAAAAATGCATTGTGCCACATGTGACAGCCTGAGGGAGGCTGCTGTGGTTCCGTGTCCTCAGCCCCAACCCATAGCCAGGCTGAGCTTGTGTTCCCAGTAGGCACCCACCCACAAATATCCATATACACCACGTATGTACATATATACACGGATGGCCACACAGATAACACAGCCAGCCACACAGAGCACTCACACGAACACAGCGCCAGCAGCCTCATCCCACCCCCCTCCCTGGCCAGTGAGCATACATATACATGTGTATT
>JAVKLA010000030.1:882487-908698 GCA_034782735.1 Sagittarius serpentarius | reverse complement strand
CAGGGCACGGCCAAACCATCACAAACCCTTTACGCGCGACCAGCCCTTTTTATTCCCATATCCCTCTGTTCTCCCACACTTGATGCTCCACAAATCACCTAACCTATCCCTTTGGTTCCTCCCCTAAAGATCCCCTAATGAGTCCTGTGTAAGCCCCCAGTGCTCTTCCCCTGCATCCCATCGTGTGTCCCTCACACACCTGAATGCAGCGACACCCCCCCCAGCCCTAAAGGTGCTCTGGGGCTGAGGCTCCCCGGGACAGCCCTGGGAGGGGCCTGGACAGGGTGTCCCTTCCTCCGAGTCCTTCTTTCAGGTTCCCACCTGCCATCGTGCCCCTGTGCTCCTCGAGATGGGCCTTTGGTGGGCTGGTGGCTCCTGGGGTAGGCCTGGGAGCAGCAGGACAGGGTGCTGTTTGGGCTGCCCCTCCTGCTGTCAGCTCCCTGTGCTCCTTCGTGGGCGTGCAGATGAGCTTTTAGCACATAACCTCTGTAATGATCAGTATAGTTAGGTTTGGGATGCTTTTTTTTTAATATATAACCTAAATAAAGTTTCTCTCGTTTCAAGGTTTGGGTTTCCTTGTTTCTTCATGTTCTTTGGTCATCTAGAAACAAGACAATTGACCTGTATGTTCCTATTGTAAGACCATATAAAATATGTGCATAGAGGCACACGACTTCTACCAGTCCATTCTTCAGCATAAAGGGATGAGGGGCGGGAAGAAAAGCATGTTGTTGCTTTCCCTCCAGCACCCATTTGCTGAAGGGCTCCTTAAAGCCTTGGAAAGCAAAAGCAAGAGGAGCTGGAGCGCTTTATGTGTAGAAGATTGGGTTATTTTGCAGAGGATATAGTGGAAAATGGCATCATATGCAGGTTAATGACTAGGGAGTGAATGCATATGGGGTGAGTGTAGCACAGGAGAAGAGGTTGGCAGCAGGGAGTCAAGCGGAACGAGGTGGGGGACACAGGCGGCAGCTTGCCATGCAGCCCTGAGCACAGAGGGGTGCTTTGCAGGAGGGGTGAGGGCTGGCACATGCGCTGCAAGAGCATGAGACTCGTGTCTGATGGTTGTGTGTCCAGCTCAGCTTGGACCAGCTTATCTAACACTGATGTTGCCCATGCGCTGCGAAGGAGCAAAGTGCACTGGAGGGAAAGGGAGCAGAGCCTTGGACTTTGGTACTAGCCGTGAAAACACTGGTGGCCGTCGGCTCCGAGCAGCGTTCCCGGCCGGTTAACACCCGGCTCTGCACAGCGGCCTGCCCGCGGGTGCCAAAGCTGGGCAGGCACTGATGCATCTGCTGGGCACTGGCAGCCTCAGCCCTTCCCGGCTCCCCAGCCTGCAGGAGAGGGCTGAAGCAGCGTCACCTGCAGCGGGTCGGGGCACTCTACCCCAAAAGCCGCTTCCTGGCATCCAGGAGATCATGTCGTGGGAGGTTTCATACAGAGACAGAGCCTAATTCTTCTCAGCATGTTAATTAAACAAGGGAACGTCTTTCCTCAGAGAGATTCACCACCTGAGTGACCACCACCCGGTGCAGCCCAGCCTGACTTCGAAGCCAGCCCCATTTTGGGCTGGGGGGTAGGTAGGACAACCTCCGGTGGTCCCTTCCCCCTGGAGTGATTCTTCAGTTCTCTGGATACACTCCTAACAGTTACAGGTGTCACCCAGCCAGGAAGGGCCGGGAGCGCTTGGGAAGGTCAAGTAGGATCACAAAGTGCTTCTGACGAAGGTGAGACGCTCTGAGCTTTCCATGTGGAATTTAATACCAAAAATGACAAGCCATTGCAGTCGGAGCAGGAAACTAACACGAGCGGTCAGCTGAGAGGAGTATTACCAGCAGGATGATACAAAAAGAAACCACGGGGAGCTTGGATGGCCGATGAACGGCAAATCAGCGGCGCCTGCGTTGCTGTGGGAAATCGAGCTCGAGCGTTAGCTGCGGGTGGGTCGTGCTAACCGGAACACTGCCTGTGAAATACCAGAAGTCTTCCTTTTTTTTTGGCGGGGTGGGATGTTTACTCAGACCTGAGGAGTCTTTGGATCTCGCGCTTGCCCCGTTTGAGGGAGCAGAAAGGCCCAGCGCCGGGGGACAAGGCTAACGCCGGCGAGAGCAGGCACCTCCCCGGGGAAGCCCAGAGGCCGAGGCCCCTGCGACTGAGGCGGCAGCGCCGGCGCGGGAAGCAACAAGGCCCCGCCCCGCCGCTGTCGCTCAGCGCCGTTGCTATGGCAGCAGCGCTTGCCCCCGCCTTCCCCGCCCCTCGGTTTCCATGGCAGCGGGGCGCCGCGGCCCGCGCAGCCGCGGGTGGCGGGACTGAGAGGGCTCCCTCAGCGGGGCCTGTGAGGATGGAGGGCGAGGAGCCGGAGGGGGACGAGAACAGCCTTCAGGAGGAGGGGGAGGAGGAGGAGGAGGAGGAGGCGCTGTCGGGGCAGGAGGAGGAAGAACAGGTGAGGGAGGGGGCCTCAGTGCCCTCCGGCTGCGGTTAGGCCAGCGCTGGCGTTGTGCTCTCTCCTTCTCTCCCAGGTGCTGGCCCCATGTCCCCTGACGGAGGAGGCCCTGAAGGAAGGCCTCTCTCTCCTCTGTAAGACCGGCAATGGCCTGGCCCACGCCTATGTGAGATTTGAAGCCAAATGCAAGTGAGTGTGCAACACCTGCCCCTGGAGAAGGCCTCCTCCTGCCCAGGCGTCTGTGTAGCCACGGAGCAGCTGTGCCATAAGGCCACTGGTGACCGGCCGTGTGGGGCAGGAGCGTTTCCAGGCCATGTTCTCTGGCTGTCTGGCTTCCAGTCTGTGTCTCTGCATAGCTTCTCTATCCTCAGCCCTGAGCCAGGGGCTGCCTCCACCATAGCCAGACACACTGATGGGAACGTCAGTGTCCCCCTAGACTGAGGGGCGCCTGCCCATTGCTCTGGACTGTGGTCTTCTGGGGGGACCTGAACAGGGTGACCTCCCCACAGTGACTCTGTGAGCATCTCTTCTGTTAGTTAACTTTTAAGGCAGGCACTTGTAAGTACAGCGTCACAATGGCCTGGGGACAGCTTTGGAGCCTCAGCCCCATCAGTACACACACCCGCATAACCCTAGACCTAACGAACAGGCCTCGGTAAGACTGTGTCTGTCCTGAGCCTCATGGGTATCTCAGTCAGCTTTTTCCCACTAGGAAAGTCCTTCCACATAGTCCTTGGTGTTGCCACTACTGTCTAACAGACCTGCCCCACCCCAGCCCCAAACTTACCCTCTTTTCTGCTCTGGTTCTGCCCTCTCCTGACAGATACAATTGAATGGCAATAAGTACTCCCTGTGCCAGGAAAGCAGGTCCAATCTTACCATTCAGCCTTGTTTACAGGCTGCTTGGCCTGTCCCTAACGCCTGCCTTTTTCTTCCTTCTCTCCAGCAAGGCTTCCTAGAACATCAGGGAAGTGGGAGCGGAGGATGCCCTCCCTCTAGTAGTGGCGAGGAGCAAACTGAAAGCTGGTAGCAGGGGGAAATACGAGAGATGTTTTATTCACATCCTCTCTCCCACAGGGGCCTGACAGACATCAGCCTCCTCGAATGCTTCATTCACCTGCGGTACGTGGATTTGTCAGAGAACAGGCTGGAGGATTTGTCTCCACTGAGCAGCCTAACCCACCTGCTTTGGCTGAAGGTGGATGGGAACCTGCTTACCAGTGCCTGCATGCAGGAGCTGCCCTACCTCCAGATCATCAGCTTTGCTCACAACCGCATCAAGGATATTGAGGGCATTACTCACCCCCGCTTAGCCAACCTCAGCCTGAAAGGTGATGCAGACCACCTCTCTTCATTCTTGTGCCCATAGGACACTCTCTTTGGGTGGGATTAACTGTCTTGTTTCTTCTTCCTCTGGCACTCAGGAAATAAAATCCAGACAGCGCTGGGCCTGAGGCACGGCCAATTGTTCAGCCTGCAAGTCCTGGAGCTGCGAGGAAACATGCTAGAGAGCACAGCAGGGCTCTGTCTTCCCAGGCTCAAGAACCTCTATCTGGTAAGGGATCGGCCAGCTAGGGGCGTGGGACAGAGCTGCTGCAGAGCCTGGCACCTCCAGTCAGTGGGAGGAAGGGAGACCCTGTTCCCTTCAAAGCAGCATAATTTTTGTGCTAGCCCGTTCAGTTCAATCTTCTCAGCTCGAGAGAGGAACAGATTTCAGAGAGCTAAAGAGACAAAATCACTTCTTTGGGATAGCTCCTTCTACGCTGTCTGCCCAGATAGTGCGAAGGGAGTAGCTGCTGACCAGTAATTCCTCTGCAGGGAGTGGAGGAGCTGGCAATGTTCAGTGCGTCGGGTTCTTCCCTCCCGGCCTCCTACGGGAGAGCGGTATTCTCTTCTGGCAGTGTTAGGCCAGCCTGTACCTGGGGTCCCGTGCGTCCCGGGACCCCAGAATGTCAGTGGGGAAAGCAACAGGTTTGCTGTGGGTGACAGGAGGAGGTGATGCCTCTTTCTCCTCCCTGATGAGCCTAATCAAATACTGGTTTAAAACCAGCACAATTATATGATTCACACCCTTCAGCTGCCAGAAAAGAAACTGATTGAATATCGCAGTGAAACTAAGATAGGAGAAGCAATTTCCTAATACCATAAACAATTGCTTCAGGGAACATTTACTCCTAGAGATGCAAGTGGAGAAAGTACGTATGGCTTAGTCCCATGCATCACACAGTGCTACAGCTTGAGAAGACTGGATAGGTGTCCTGAGTCACTACCTCTTAAAAAGCAATTAAAGATGATAAAGGCTTCGAAAAGCTCTATGGTTTCTTTTCATCAAGACACCCTGGCAGAAAACACGGAGGAGATCGCTTGCTGAGACTGCCTGCAATTTTCTGGTAGAAAACAGGTTTTAGGACTAAAGGTGCTGGAAGAAGGGGTGAGGTGGGTAAGTCACTAGATACACTACAGAATTTCAAAGTAAACCCGGTCACTTTAGTGAATGATTGGAGGGAAGCAAACACAGCACCTATATTTAAAGAAGGTTCCTGGCATGACTGAGGAATTTCCGAGCTGCACATATGAAGTGGGCAAACTGAAAGATGTGGTTATTAAAACTAGAACAACTGACTCATTTCTCAGCAGTCTTTGGGGCTTGAATTTGTCTCTCAAGTCCACCTGCTCACTAAATCATTTTGGTCACTACTCCCAGTAGCGCTTTGCTTTCTGTATAAAGACTTTAGTATTACTTGAGCCATGGGTAGATGTAGCTGATGCCTCAAGGACAGGGTTCAAAACAAAGGGTTAAGTTTAAGGCAACTGAACCAAATTTGTATGACATAGTTGCAGATGAAATTTAGCCTTAAAAAAGTTACCCTAGTAGCAAGAAGACTAGGAGCTGGCTGCGTGGTGGCACTTGTATTGGTTTGAGGATCGCTGCTGTCAGTAGTTAGTTCCTGGTCATCGTGCAGCAGTGGTGACAAAGGCTAGCTAGAGCAAGGCCAGGTATGCAGGAAGGGGAGAGGGCACCACGGGGAACGTACGATAGTCGCTTTCCATAAGAAATGGTGGCATCACCGCTATGTGAAGAACTGGTATCTAAGGTAAGGTGATGATGTGATTATTTAATTAAAGGTGTCATACAGAATGTTACTTGACTGGGGGGGGAACCAACCCTGAAAATAATCCATTCTGCCTTGTCCTGTTAGTGCTTGCAGGGCCAGAGCCATTAAAACTATTCACACTGAAGTAATGAAGAAAGTGAGAGTGATGGGAGGTTACTAGTCATTTTACAGACCAGTGGTCTGTGAGCTCCCCACCCTATTTCTCACACCAGCTCCTGATTTCCTCTGAGGTACCATTTACCAGTCCTTCCTGGTTGTTAAATCTGTTCACACGACCTTTGCTACATCTCTGACTTTCCTTTTGTCATCCTTCTGTTACCCTCTTTTACTTGGCCCAGCTGGTCCAGGCTTTTCCTTGTCCACTTTCCATCGGACTCCTCCTTTTCTACAAAATGTCCTTTTCCTGAGTGACTCAGGGCTAAACTGTTCTCCTATCCCACCAGTTCAGCCTGTGCCCCTTTTATTAGTCTCAGGCATTGGCCACATCACTGCCCGGGTACCAACAAGGAACAGAGAGCACAACAGCACCTTTCTCCCCGTCTCCCGTTCAGGTATCTGCGTCCGTAAAGACTGCAGCCCTGAGCCACAACCGCAAGTGAAGCCTCGCTCAGCTCCAGGCTGGAGAACGTGGCGGGGAGGTTGTAGTTACCAGGGATGTTCCAAACTTGGCTGCGCAGGGCGGTGAGCAAGCCGGAGCTAGTGTTGGGGGTAGCGCTGCGGTGAGCCTGGGCTTGGGCTGGAGACCTCTAATGGTCTTTTCCAGCCCGAAACCTGCTGTGAAACTACTGCTGAAATTCAGAGCTTCGTATTTCCCTGTCTTGTAACTCGCATCACAGTGAAGTGAATGAAATTCAATGGTGGGGAATTTTGAACGGAGAGGACACGTTCTTCCTGCCATATGATTGTTGTCAGATTTGTTGCAAGAAGGTACACCTATGGATGAATAACAGCAATTATACCCGGAAAAGCTTAAAATTAAACCAACCAGCAACCCCCACCCCACCTGCAACCTCTCTCAGGAACAGGCAGCCTGCTTCTGCTCCTAGAGGAGCAGAAGAGGCGACTTCTTGGTAGCAGATTTCCCCCCCGCCAAGAGAAGCAGCTGACACTGGAAGATCCCTGGACTACGTGGACTACATGACTGTGAGGGGCTGGTCATTCATCCTTTAAATACGCTTGTTTCAGGCTCAGGTCCGTGCTTTCCCCTCCACGCTCTTGCTCTCTGAGGTGTCAGGGACTCGGATCCAGCACTGCCATGGAAGGGGTTGCTGTGCTGGCAGTGGAGTATTCACCTGGGGTGGTTTTGTCTCAGTCACCGAGTGATGCTGCAGAAAACACTTTTTCAGCAAACTTTTGGTCCTTGAACCTGAATGCTTAGAACCCATTTGGGCCAAGACCACAAGCACCCTGATGTAGCTTCAGAGAAGGCTGTGTTATGAGTGGTAGGGAGTCTGAAGGGTAGAAAGAGCTTTAAAGGCCAGAAATAACTGCTGTTCCCCCTTCTCTGTGTCCCCTTTTTCCTTCTCTCTTCCTGCCTCCCTGGCGCTCAGGCCCAGAACGGCATTCGGAGCCTTGAAGGCCTTGAAGGGCTAGGGCAGCTGGCAACTCTGCACCTGCGTGACAACCAGCTTGAGACCCTGGATGGATTCTGTAGCAGCATGAAGTGCCTGCAGTACCTCAATCTAAGGTGGGTCCTCCCTGCTCTGTGTTGGGACCAGAGACCCCTTCATCAGGCTGTACTCCTGTTGAAGTCTTTAGGATTTTTCTGGTTTCTTTGGAAATTAAAGACCTGATGGGGCTGGGTTGATCTTTACTGTCCTTAACGGGTTTTCAGCACTCAGCTGTCTAGGAGTCTGACAGCCAGGGCCTTTCCTGGGCTTCTCAGGAAAGACCTGCCTCTCCACTCACTCTCACACCCCACCTCATACCTTTTTTTCCCTGCCATAAGTCCTTTGCATCCCTCTAAGCATGTTCTCTGTGTCTGGGACGCGACCGCAAGTGCCCTTTACTTCGCGGCATTTGCCATACGGGGCGATGGCGATATCACGCAATTCAGTGGACTGCTGGAGCACAGAGAAATCCATCCAGAGGAGATGTCCTTTTCGTCCCTCTGCCTGGGGAGCTGCAGACAGAGCTGCATCTTAGATCACAGGTCTGTGGTCTAAGGTCTACGGTCTTATCATGCTGCTAAGCTTTGCTTTGTCTGTCTTGTCAGCTTACTGTTCCGCAGGGATCTCACTACTTGCGTGTGTCTCTTTCCCCTGCTCTCTGTGCTTCCTCTTCTTCAGGAACAATGGGATCAGTAACCTCCAGGAGGTGGCAAAACTGCAGGTCCTCCCCATGCTGCAGGCGCTGGTGCTGTTGGACAATCCGTGCTCTGATGAACCCAATTACCGGCTGGAGGTCCTGGTCCTGCTCCCACACCTGCGGCGCCTCGACAAGGAATTATTTGAGCAACATGAGCGGGCAGAGGCGAACAAAATCCGTCAGAAAAGGCAGGGAGAAGAAAAGGTGAGAACTGCATGGGGGGGGGGGAGAAGCGAGTGAAGGGAAAGAGAGAGGATCAAACATGCTGATCAAGCCTCTCCTCCTCTAGATTACATGAGGAGAAGGCTGAGGGAGGTCGGTCCGAAGGGCAGAGGAGCCTGCAACAGAGGCCGGGCTTTGCAACCTGACCGTGATGGCCAGCATCGCAACCCTACTGCCATGCCCGACCCCATGAGCAGAACTGAGCAGTGAAAGGGGGAAAGAAGTTGGGCATGGAGTCATTTAACTTCTCCCCATTTCCTTCTTCAGGAAACGGAAGGATCTCTCCAGGGTGATGTGACTGAGTGAGCCCTGTTTCTAACACCGGTTTCCAGAGCCAGTCAGGATTTGGAGATGCCTTCCCCCACACATGCGGCTGGGAAAGTGAGAGCTGTAGGTACCCGAGCTACCTTCACCTCATTTTGCCCCTGGAGAAAAGAGGAGGGCTGCCCCTCCTCCTGGTGCTGGAAGCTGCCCTGAGGTGCTGCAGTGTTTTTGCAGTTGCTGCACTCATATGCTCTGTTCTCAGCAGGCCCGAGAGGGAAAAGGGGAAAGGGGAGAGTTACAGGTTCTGTGGTTTGAATTAGGGCTCCCCAAAATCCTCCAAGATGTTCTGATTTGAATAAAAATAATTAATAAGCCTGGAGTGACTGCCATTGTTTATCCTGCACACCCACTCCTATTCCCTGCCGCTCTCGCCCTCGTCTGTCTGCGTCTATCCCCTCCCTGCCTCTCTCTCTTTCTCCATCCTCTACGTGCTGTTTGCGAAGCTTTGCTAAATCCTGACTCATCGCAGCTCTGGGTCACATGCTGCTGTCCCGGCCCTCTCAGGGGCGTCTCCATCCTGCTGCTGCCGCCGCCGCCGTTGGCTTAGAGGACACATCATCTCCCCTTGAGGTCCTGCATCCCTCCGCACCTTCGTCCTCTCTCCTTTCTACCAGCACTTTCTCAATCTCTCGTTCACCCCCGCCCTAGGAAGGTAAGTGTCTCCCCACGGCCCCCCACCCCCCCCCGCCCCTCACCGCATGCATGTTTCTGCTCCCCACCCTGTCCCCCCCAAACCCCACACGCACTTTGGGGTCCCTGGGGAGAAGGACCACGCTGAGCGGCATTAAGAACTGAACTCCCCTCACTTCCTCCCCCTGCTCCTCCCACCTCTTTCTCCTCACCCCCCCACCCCCCCCCCTTCTCACTTTTCTTTCATATTTTAATTTCAGGTACTCCCTCCTTCCCTACCCCCGGCGAGCATCATTGCAGATGTGAACCGAGGGAATTGCAGGAGGGGGGGCAACCCGCAAGGATAGGTGGTGCTCCCAAGGGCATCGCCGCCGAGGGATGGAGCTTTACCTGGGGGGGGGTGGCAGTGGGGAGGAAGCAAAGCTCAGTTTGGGCGCTGCTGGGGAAAAGACCCAGCCCCAGAGCAGACCAGTGTCGTGTCCCCCCCCTCCCCGCCACAGGCTCCCGAGGTGTTGACATAAACACGGGCGCTCAGCCGGGTCCCAGGGAGAGGGAGGGAGGAGAGGGGCTGTTTTCTTACCCGCACGGCCCCACACCCCAGCGGGGCGGGGAGCACGGGGCGGGGGGCGGGGGGGGGGCCAGCAGGGAAGAGGAGGTGACAGTCAAGCAAGCAATAGCTGCATCAGCCACGACACTGCAGCAGTGCGGGCTTCCTGGGAGCAGTGCCCAGCCCGGGGGAATCACAGCAGCACACGGGACTGGTGGTGGCGGTGGCTTGGGGGAAAGGGTGCCTTGGGGGAAAGGTCTTCGCCGTGCTGGCCTGCCTGACGGGGAGGGGGGAATTGCTGCAGCGTGAACGCCAGCGAGACGGTGCCCTGGCGACAGGCAGTGCCACGAAGCAGTGCCCACAGGAAAGGCACTGCAGCAGTGCCAGTCTCCTGGGGTGCCCTGCCCAGCCCCTCTTCAAGGGAGGCTGCCCAGCCTCCAGCCTGGCTCCTCTCTCCTCCTCACTGTGGTCTACAGGCTCCCGGCTATGGCTCCGTCCCAATCCCTTATCCCAGCTTATCCGCCTCTGACCTCCTTTCAGGACAGTGCAGCCGATGCCAGGGATTTCAGGGTGGTTCTTTGCGCTGTTCAAAGGAGGGCAAACGCAGGGGGACACGGGGCAGCAACACAAGCGGAGAAAGGGGTTTAAAGGACTAGAGGGGAGAAGAGACCAAGTGAGTGATGGGATGGGGCAGGCAAGGCTGGATTTGGGCTTGTCATTTGGCTTCCCCGGAGCCGGCCCCAACAGGGGCAGGTGGATGTGGGCTAAATGATGTGACCATGGGCAACAAGACCACATCAGCAGCAGAGAGGCACTGCATCTGGCAGGGGTCTTGCAGTTGCTGCCCTGTGTGGACACCCTAGGGAGCACACTTCACTTTAATGGGGTCCTGTTCCTCTCTCCCCTGTGGAGGCCGTTGGGGCATGGCCAGGGCACTGCTGCAAAGGAAGCTTGCAGCTGCACGGGCCCGGCTCTGGAGGAAGTTCCCGTGGCGTGTGCCAGATGGCGTGAGGAGCGCTGCCAAAGCGGCTGATGGGGGATCCCAGCCCAGACGGACATGGTGGAGGGCCCTGCGCAGGCTCCAGAGAGCCCTGGTGTCGCTGGCTGAAACTCCCCAGTACGGGAAGCTCTTGCTGAAACTTAAGCGCAGTGCAATTTCCTCACACCCGTGTGATTTCCACCACCCCAGGCAATGGTGTTAGAGAGCCAACTCCGGCTTCCCCCAACCTGCTTCTTAGCTCCCCTCGGTACTGTGATGTGCTATTTGCCACCCCCCACCCCCCACTGCACACACGCCCCCCGCCCCGGCCCCGTGCTGAGCCCCTGTGCTGGCCCTACCCCTGCCAGATGCTCACACGCACCGCGGTGTGATTCTGGCTGGGACCCCATGGTTACCCCGGCCTCGGCCTCAGCACTGAGCTTTGCTGCGTGGGGCTGACCCTGCTCAGGGTTGAACAAATGATCTGTGGGAGCCAGGGGAGGAAAACCTGGTGGGGCTGGGGGTGTGGGGTGACACGCACCTCGCTGCTGCTGCTGCTGCCTGTCTTGGGGGATGCAGCTCCCCATCATCACAGGGTCCCATGGCCGGGGGAATAAGAAGGTGGGATGGGGAGGGGTGAATTATTTTGGACCCCCTAGGGAGCAAACTTCAGCAAGAGAAGCTCTTTCAAATGGCCGTCCTCACCCACGAGCCTGTTTTCTGCTTCAGGTTTAACTAGGCGCCCCAAAACGCCAGGTTTTCTCATCCTCCTTGTCTGACACAGACACCTCCTGGTCTCATCCACTCCCCCGTCTTAGGAGCAAAGCGAAGGGTCGGGAGCTGGGCCCAGACCCTGTGTTCGGGCAGGGCCAAGTCCCCTCTCCCTTCAGAGCCCTTTCTCCCACATCTGAGGCACCGCAGCCTTCAGCAAGATGGCTCCTCGGGCTGCTGGCCTCCTCCGCACTCCCGTTGCCTCAGTGCAGCCTGACCCGGCGGCTTGTGGCGGGGTGACGGCAAGGCTGAGCCAGGCGTTCGGCTGCAGGGATGGGTCTGCGGGAGCCAGGCTGAGGCAGCTCCCCCCCACCGCAGGCTGGAGAGGGGCTGAGGGTCCCCGCAGGCCCATCACCCCCCTGCCCCAGGCAGCGGCCGCTCGGCTGGCTCCCTGTCCACTGCGTATGGACACAGCAGCCACTCGCTGCCTGGTCTGGCAGGGACTCTCCTCTCCCCCGGCAAGGGGAAGGGAGATGCTGGGAACGGGTGACCAGTCCTCGGTGCCGGGGCTGGGGGCACCTCCCGGCTGCACCAGCTGATCCCTCCCTCTCCGCTGCCCGTGGGTGCTGTGGCACCATTTCCGTCTCCGCCACCCGGGCTCATGTCGGGAGCCATGAGAAGGGGCAGTGCTCAGCCGTGGTGCAGGGAGAGAGGGAGAGTGAGCTCCCAGTTTGTTATCTGCAGCAAAGGGACAGAATAAATTAAAATAGGTAACCAGTCCCTGGACGAAGTTTGGTAGATTCCCACAATCTGGGTTTTAATAGCAATTTCTAAATTTTCTTTAGCCAGTAGTTTTAGCTTGAGCTCCTAAGGTCGCTCTTCCTTGAGTTCCCTTCTGTCTGTCAGTGCCTTGTCTAGACATTAGATGGGTGAGCAGTACATCCTGGGGCCTCTCAGAACTGAATTTGTCCTGGTCCTCCCCTCCCCTCCCCTCCCCTCCCCTCCCCTCCCCTCTCCTCTCCTCTCCTCTCCTCTCCACAGACTCACCATGGCAGTCGAGAGGATCCACGCCCGCGAGATCCTGGACTCTCGTGGGAACCCCACTGTTGAGGTGGACCTTTACACACACAAAGGTACGCAAACGAGGACGAGAGGCATGGAGGGGAAGTCCTGCCCACCCCGGTGGAGCTGGCACTGCACGGCAGCCTGGCACGCTCTGCCGAGAGCACGGAGGGTCTTCTCCAGGGAACCCCTGGCAGACAGCAAGCTGGGAGAGGAGGCAGAGACCAAAACTCTGCTTCTGGCTCTGCTTCTGGCTCTGCTTGTGTGCGAGCGAGCGAGCTTGGCAACTCCGCACACGTACTGGGCAAATCATGATGAGACAGCTGGCTGCCATGTATCTGACTTGAGCCCTGTGCCTGCTAGTAGCAAGGATGGAAAACTTAGTTAACATAAATATATTTACCTTCTTGTCCTATCCCTGCGAAGCCCTCCCGCAGCTGGGCTTTTACTCCTGGGAGACGTTACAAGTTTGGAAGCACATCCGTGGCCATGCTCATGAGGCAGGGGAAGGTTTGTCCCCAAGATCTCTGCGCAGGCATGTACGTGCACGTGTGGCTCAACTGGAAGAGCTGCATCTGCGCTGGGCCCAAAGCTAGTTGGGCTGAGCGGTGAGGAGCGGTGAGGAGCCAGAGAAGGCATCTGACCAGCCTCTTCCTTCTTCACCAAGGCAGAAACCTGGCCCCAGCCTGAGGGGGAGGAAGGGGCTGGCCGCTGGGGTTGGGGCTGGCCGCTGGGGTTTGGGCTGCCTCTGAACCAGGAGGAAGGCTGAGGAGCCAGACTTCCACTTGTCATCCATAGTTCTGGGAATGGTGTGGACCTCTGGGTGCCTGAGATCCGTGTTTCCCAGTCTGGAAGCCCTGGGTGCATTTACTTCCGCCACCCTGGTGCTCCATCTCCGAGAGGTGCTCCACCTCTGAGAAAACCAGCCACGAGCAGCCAGCCAGTGGGGCCATCCGTCTGCACAAGTGGTTGCCACATCCTTTCCCTCAAAAGCGGGACAGAACAGGTGCACGAGGGGGTTCCCTCCTTTTTGCCCTCTGCTCGTCTCACACCCGTGTTTTGCTCTTCCCCAGGCATGTTTCGAGCGGCAGTCCCCAGCGGTGCGTCCACTGGTATCTACGAAGCGCTGGAGCTGCGAGACAACGACAAGTCACGTTTCCTTGGAAAAGGTGGGGAGATGTCTGCTCCGCACCCCGTCCCTGGGGCTGCCTGTGTGTGGGGCTCCGCTGGAGGGTACCCCTCATCCGCTGGCGTGATGTGGATGTGTCCCACTGCCCTCAGGGAGACCACAGAGGCACAGACCTAGCGTAAAGTGAAAGATCAGGCCTCGATCTTCCCTCGCTGCCTCCCTCTCTCAGTCTCTTTATGGGTCCTCTCCCTCCCTCTTTCCACTCTCCCCTTTGCCTCACTCTCTCTCTCTCTCTCTCTCTTTCTCTCTTTCTCTGTCTCTTCCTTTCTTTAGGGGTCCTGCAGGCCGTGGATCATATCAACAGCACTGTCGCCCCAGCTCTCGTGGGCTCTGTAAGGATTTCTCTTTGTTCTCCCTTGTCCAACGCTTACTCTGGTCCGTCTCTGTCCCCTAATCTCTGTCTCTGCCTCTCTTCATCTCACTGGGTTAGCAGACATAGTGATGCTCTCTGTGAACCTGGGCACACCTCTCCTGCCCTCCATGCCTGTATGTGTCCACAGCAATCTTTTCTCTGGGCGGAAAGGATTTAACGCTACTTGGTCCACCGCAACATCTGCAACCACCTAACGAGTCCCTTCGATGCTCCCTGTACAGCTCTCTCCCTCTTCCAGATGTGCTCCTCCTCAAGCACTGAACCTCATCCACATGTCTGTGGCCTCACACCCGTTTGTCCCACCCAGCATTCACAGTGTGATGGGCAACGACCGTGCCGTGCAAGGTCTGGCAGCCTCCCCCAGCACAGCCTTGCGGAGCGGTGGTGTCACATCTGCAACCTGTTTACACCTCAAGATCTGGAGCCTGCTCTGAGGAGAGCTGATCTGAAGAAGCCACACGTTACACCCCGTGCAGCCCGTGGTGGGGTCTGGCTGAGAGGCCAGCTCTCTCCACCCCTGAAAAATACCCGGCATGGTGGAGGGCTGCCTGTGTTGGGCCTAAACCGGCTCTCCACCTCGCTCCCGGAGACGGCTCCATCCAGTCTACGTTCGCTTGCTTGGGGCTGAGCATGTACTGTTGTTCTGCCTAGCTTCTGTGTGGCCACAGCACCACAAAGCTCCCTGGAAGCTGCCAAAAGGCTGGGTAAATCCCCAAGGGAGTCCTGCGTCCCCAGCAATGCGTGGCCTTGCCTGGGCTGCAGCTGATCCCCTCTCCAGCGTGGGTACGTCTACACTGTACTGCAGCAACGTCATCCTGGTTACCTAACTTGACCACGTACCAAGGCACTAATTTCCAGAGCTTTGTGTGTCTATGTTCCCCCACAAGCTAAAAAGGTCCCTGTACCCCCAGCTTCTCCATCAACTCCTCCTTGCCCGCACACCAGAGCCAACAGCTCTTCTCGGCCTCCCCTTCTCAGGAGCTGTTTCTTTCTTGCAGGGCCTCTCTGTAGTGGACCAAGAGAAGATAGACAATCTGATGCTTGAGATGGACGGCACAGAGAACAAATGTAATTCATTCCTCTTTTTTGGGCGGGGAAGGGTGCAGGGAGGCTGCAGGGCTGGAGTGGGGGGCACTGTCAGAGCTGTGGTGAGCCCAAGGCTGGGCAGGAGGCTGCTGCCTGAGAAGCCTAACTCCTCCTTGGTTTTGCCCACAGCCAAGTTTGGTGCCAATGCTATCCTGGGAGTTTCGCTGGCCGTGTGCAAGGCGGGAGCTGCAGAGAAGGATGTCCCCCTGTACCGGCACATTGCTGACCTGGCTGGCAACTCCGATCTCATCCTTCCTGTGCCAGTAAGACTCCTCCGTCCTTGATATTCACCTTCAGAAACTCCGAAAGAAACTTCAGAGGGTGCGTTGGGAGGTAGAGAAGGAAGGGATATAGGACTGATGCATCAGCTGAGTGCACTGCACTCGTCAAGGAAGCAAACCACGGCCTGAGATGTGTCAGGTTTCAATACGGAAAAGAGGGGCCTGAGGAGGATACGGCACAGGTTGTGGTGGGAGCTGACTGAGGATCTCCCTCTTCGCACAAGAACCAGAGGGCGTCATGTGAACCCTCTGGGGCACAGTTCAAAACAAGGGCATATGGGTCCTCACACCAGGGGTAGCTGCCCTGTGAAACTCCTTCACAAAGGGTGTTGTGGATGCTAAAATTTTCTCTGAGTCAAGGAGCAAGCTCCTGGAAGAGAGATTGACGTAGCATTGCTGACAAACACATACAGATACACACAGCCCAGATAAACACATGTAGCTCGGGAGATCTCTGAGAGGGAGACGGGAGGCAAAGTCCTCTCCAACCATTCACCTTGAGCCGCTGTCGGAAGGAGGACCCCGGGCTTATGTGCCTTTGCTCTGATGCATTGTAGCTAATGCCTTACGTTACCCTGTGGGACGGGGCCACGACTGGGCACGGTGCCTCACCTGAGAGCCTCCTGTAGGTGGTGCCGGGATCGGTGCCTTCAGCTCTGATTCTCTTACGGACTCTTCCAGGCTTTCAACGTCATCAATGGAGGTTCCCACGCAGGCAACAAACTGGCCATGCAGGAGTTCATGATCCTGCCTGTGGGAGCGGAAAGCTTCCGCGATGCCATGCGCATCGGGGCTGAAGTCTATCACAACCTCAAGAGCGTCATCAAGGAGAAGTATGGCAAAGATGCTACCAATGTGGGTGATGAGGGAGGCTTTGCCCCCAACATCCTGGAAAACAGTGAAGGTGAGAGCCCTGCGGAGATGGGGTACCCTTGCCCGCAATGCTGTGGCATCCTCTACCCAGCTCACAGCATTCCCCAAAGACTGGTTCAAAATATGGTGCCTCAGGGTCATTGACCTCCTGTGTTAGGGAATAGTTTCTAAGCTCCTTCTCCTTGGGGTGGCCTTGATCTGTCACAGCCTCTCCGTACAAACCTTTCATGCGTGTGCACACTTTTCCAAGGCCTTCCCACAACTTGTCTCTGAGCTGTGGGGCTGTATTTTAATTCCTCCTCGTCCCTTTGGACAAGGAGGCCTCCACAGCTCCTTGGCACGTTTCTGTTGCACTCTGGGCTCCTTTCTGCCTCTCCCATCACACCGTCAGACTCTCAGTGGCTCTCAGGACCCTCCCAGGTCCTGAAAGGCAGAGGTCTCTGCATGGGCTGACTCTCCTGACTGCAACTCTCCCCCTCCCAGCTCTGGAGCTCCTCAAGGAAGCTATCGACAAGGCGGGCTACACGGACAAGATTGTCATCGGTATGGATGTGGCAGCCTCCGAGTTCTACCGTGATGGCAAATATGACCTGGACTTCAAGTCCCCAGATGACCCAAGCCGCTACATTTCTGCAGATGAGCTGGGCGACCTCTACCAAAGCTTTGTACGTGATTATCCAGGTGAGCTGCTGTGCTTGGCAGTAGGGAATCGGCACTGGTGTTGCATACTTAATGGGCGCACCCTCCCTGTGGTTTTGGGGTGGGAAGGGGAGGCAGCTTTGACTCATGTCTCTTCTGTTGTCCCTTCAGTGGTCTCCATTGAGGATCCCTTTGACCAAGATGACTGGGAAGCCTGGTCCAAGTTCACGGCCAATGTGGGGATTCAGATAGTGGGAGATGACCTGACAGTGACAAACCCCAAGCGCATCGAGCGAGCTGTTGAAGAGAAGGCCTGCAACTGCCTCCTGCTCAAAGTCAACCAGATTGGATCTGTCACAGAGGCCATCCAAGCGTAAGCCCAGCCCACTGCCCTTGTTTTCCTGTGAAAGGGTTGGCGATGAGCCACAGCAGGGTGTCACGCTATCCACTGGGTGAATAGACTTTTGTCTCTATCAGAGTGTAGGATGCTGAGGGTAGGAGGAGAGGGTGCCTGGATCTCGTGCTGTGCAGGTGGTGGTTATAGGAGTGGGAGCTACTGACTGCATTTCTCGCTCCTTGCAGCTGCAAGTTGGCCCAGGAGAACGGCTGGGGTGTGATGGTGAGCCACCGATCTGGGGAGACCGAAGACACCTTCATTGCTGATCTGGTTGTAGGACTGTGCACCGGGCAGGTAGGTGAGACCCAGGCCATGCACAGGCCTGGGGGAAACCAAAGGGGTGTGAAGACAGAATCCCCTGCCCTGCCATGGGAAACTGGTGCAAGTCATAAGAGTGTCTCACGGTGTTTGTTTTGGGGGATGCTTTACAGATAAAGACAGGTGCTCCCTGCAGGTCTGAACGCCTGGCTAAATACAACCAGCTCATGAGGTAAGGGGCTCCAGGGACGGGAACGCAGAAGAGAGGATGGGGGAGTGACTAACTAACTGGGGTGGGAGAAGCTGAAAGCCCAAGGGTAGATGGGGCTTTTGGGGGAAATGTTACGAAGACAACGCACAAAGGTGACAGTGGGATCCCGGGGAGAGCTCTGGAGCAGACTCCTTCCCTCCTCCTTGGCGTGAGGGTGCAGACCCGCAGGCGTAGCAGCTGGCAGGAGTTGAGCAACTCCAGCCCATGCCAGCTTCCAGCTGATGCTCTCCGCCACCCTGGTGCCACTGATGCTCCCTCACAGCAAGGGCCTGATGCGTGCTGTCTCTCTGTCTCCTGCAGGATTGAGGAAGAGCTTGGCGATGAAGCACGCTTTGCTGGACACAACTTTCGCAACCCAAGTGTTCTTTGAACATTGTCCCCAGGGCGCAGCCACCCTGCTGCTCTTTCCCACCTCACAGACTCTGAAGCCCCCTTTCCTTCACTGCTCCCTTTTTTGCTCTTTCTCCCCCCTCCACCACCCGGTTCCCCCTCACCTCAAACCCCCTTGAGTTCAGGTGTCCCCGGCTAGATGTACCCAGGTGAAGGACGAGAGAGAGGCCTACACCCTGTCCCTTGCTTTGGGGTCACAAGCATTTCTGGATCTAGGCATTGTGTGTCTCTTGTTTTTTGTGCAAGGCCACATCTGAGCCACTCTGTTCACGTGTTAGACTACGGGAGCATGCTGCCCGGTGTGTTTCCCTTGTACGCCGAAGCATGTGCGGTGAACCTATGTGCGTCGGCTGGTGTGTTTGGACAAGTGTCGCACCTGTAGCTGTGTTTGGATGAGTGTCGCCAGTGGCTTGCTCTCGTTGTGCATGTGTGTAGGTGTACGTGTACTGGCCTACGGCGTCCTTGTGCCCAGGCGTGCGTTTGCGCTGAGCCGTGGTGGGACCGGAGTGTCCCCTCCTTCCCCCCTCACCGAGTGTTGTGCTGTGTTGGGCTGTGCTTGCCAGCAGCTTAGCGTTGAAATGCACTGCTGTTCCTCACCAGGCGTGCGTGTGTGCGTGTACGCTGTCAGTCTCCGGGTCAGCACGTAGTACTGTGGGGCGATATATTAAAACACATCCGTAAACAAACCCATGCTTTCATTTGCTTCTCGTGACCTTTTCCTCTCTGTTCCCTTCCCTCTTGCACTCCTTCACCCTCTCCTCCGCCCGTAATGTCTGCTTCACCTTCTGGGCAGCCCGTGCTCAGCTGGGCAACAGACAAACTACAGATCCCTAAACTCAATTAAAATGTATTTCACACCTGAGTTGCCTGGCTTGGCCTGATGTTTCTCTCTCCACACCAGTGTTTGGGAAATGGGGACATTTTGCCATCAAAGCAGGAGAGGCTCGCGCAGAAAGGTAACCAAAACAAGGAGAGGGGACTGGCAAGAGAGAGAAAAGGCCCCGGTACCTCCACCCCCTTTCACAGCCTTGTCCCACAGCCGGGCTGCTCTGTCGGCCGCCCAGCCGGAGAACACGGAGGGGAAGGCAGGTAGGAGGGCGGGAATTGCCCCCCACCCTCTCCACCAA
Organism: Sagittarius serpentarius; assembly: GCA_034782735.1. Lineage (NCBI taxonomy): Eukaryota > Metazoa > Chordata > Aves > Accipitriformes > Sagittariidae > Sagittarius > Sagittarius serpentarius. Next base: position 889,473 of record JAVKLA010000030.1, on the reverse strand, counting down.
ACCACGTCACGCGAAGATCTGCTGCGCGGGGGTTTTAATGGTGCCCTCCGCTGACGTAAAGACCTCAGGCTGGGCCACGGGCCAGCTGCCCACTGGACTCAAGTGATGGTAAATGGGATCTGCAAGTCTTCAGGAGAGAAAAAGCTGATTGTCCTCCCCAAAACGGGGCTTGTGGAGCAGTGAACGGAGGGGGAGGTGGGATGTCAGTTTCTCTCAGCTCCATCTTGTTTCACAAGGGAACACAGCAGTACTCGGGGAAAGCAGCCCGTGCTCCAGCTGGTGCCCCAGCAGGCCGAGTGCCAGCAAACCCCAGCGCCTGCTCAACGGCGTTATCCTGGACAGACTCCAACGAAGGTGGGAGGCTGGGGGCTGCGACGGTGAGAAATCCAACCCAAGCAGTGATGGAGAAGAAAGGATAAAACCAGCTTGCCCGCCGTTACCGGTTCGTGTCAGTAGCCCCGCCGTGTACTTGGGCACGCTCAGGTCCTGCAAACCTCCTGCCCCACTTCACCACAGAAGGTTTCCAGACCCTCGCTTAAGCCGCACCGCCTTGCCTTTCGTGAGGAGCAAGGGCAAGGATAAAGACTGAGGCTGCTCAGCAAGTCCCAAGCCCCCTCGACTGCGTCCTGACGCAGGCTTTAAAATCAAAAGACAGCACTTCAAAACATTGGCACGTCTCTGCCGATTCTTTACTGAATAGCATAGAAAAGGGAGTAAGTTCAAGAAGGGAAGACAAAGGCTACGGCACACATGCCCGGAACAGAAAAGAGGGTGGGAGGGAGGATGTAGGGGTAGAGACAGGATTGGTTTCTAGGGGATCACCAGCGGATACAGAACAAATCTCGGAGGTAACGAACAGCTTGTCCCCTAGCTGCAGGCCCTCTCTCGCCCATGCTCTCCGTGAAGTCTCCCCCTCAGCCTCTCGGAACGGCAGCCTAAGCTACGGAGTAAAACTCACCCCAAACCCAAAGCCCACACCCAAAACCCACTGCATCCAGCACCACGCCTCAGGCCCACGGGGGAACAAACCCACGCAGACCCCAGAGATGCTGGGAGGCACACGGAAGCCGCTGCAGCCCGTACCGAGGATCGGCAACAAAGGCGGGGAGGCCTCTGCAACCAGGGGGGTCGCTGGACTTGCTGCCGGACACCCCCAGCCCCTTGGCGGGGGGGAGCAGAGCCACCGGCCCGGGCTGGCAGCCTGGAGGAGGGGATGGGGGGGACAGGGGGGGTTGGGGGGGGCCACAGCTGCCTTCTGGGAGCTGTAGTCTGGCCGCTGCTTGGGGAAAGGCTCCATTTTCCCCGGTCGCGGGGGCGGGAGGCGGGGGGGGTGTGCATGGCATCCCCCCGCAGCGGTGTCTCCCGCAAAAGCGTGTGGGCACAACAGCGCTGTTTTGAGGAATGAAAGTGCATTTTTGGGTCCGTGCGCATAAGGCACAGGGAGCCTGCTGTTTTGTCCAGTTGTGCACCGAACTGCTGTTTTCCTTTGTTTTAGATGCCGGGATTTTGCAAACGGTATGGCTACTGCCGAGCAAGCGGGGCCGTTTTTTGGAAATAAAAGTTCCTTAGCTTTTATATTCCCAAGAGCATCTCCCCGTTTGCCTTTTTTGTGCAAGGAAGGAAATCAAGTCCCCCAAGGCAGTCTGTGTTTCCCATTTAAATGCAGCAACGCTGTAACAGCAGGGAGCCGGCATATGCGTCCCTACATTGTGCTAAGAGTTTTTTAGTGAAGAGTTATCGCCAGGGAGGTATTGCCACGTCCCTGTGTCAAGGAAGACGCGTGAAAGCACTGAGGCGGTGAGAACGCATTGCGCCGTAGCAGTGCCTCACCTTGGTGCCTTTTCTAAATCAAAAGAGTTTGTCATTGATGGCGCAATGTATATAAGGTATATACGACTCTGCTGTGTTTGCTTGAGTCACTGCAAATATTTATCCTTAGCCAATGCATCATAAGTTACACGCTGCTTTCTCTTTGCCTCAGTGGCAGAGGTTTGGTTACAGTTTCTTTGTGACAGAAATGTCCAAACGCTCTGCTGTTCCCGCACGGGAGGACTCCCGTTGTACAAGCTGATGCCTCCATCAGGTTGCTGTGCCACGATGTGCATGCCGTCAGAGTGTGAGGAACAGCACCGGGATGGGCTGGAGCCGTGACAGTGCCTGTGAAGGGAAACATTTGTTGGATTGGTTTTCTTTTAACTCTCACATCATACTCTGTTTAGATGACATTTGCAGAGCTATGTTGAGCTGTTAAAGGGATAATTTAACACTAGCGCCCCCCGCCCCCCCCCAGGCCTGCAGAATTGTTCTTTCATTTCTAAATAGGTGCATGTGCCCATAAAGGAGCTGGAAGGGGAGATGACACTGAATTAGGCTTGTTGTAGTGTGCACAGGGAAGCCTTAATGATGAAGAGCTACTGAATTTCTCTGGCATCTTTTTTGCCTCTCTCAAGAATGATGGGTTTGTATTCAACTTTGGGAAGCCAACGTCTTTAACGTAGGAGGCTGTCAGAGACACTCTTCTGCTGAACATCCGACAAGAGGCCCAAAAATTTGAGCGCCGGGTAATTCCTCTAAGGTGCTGGGGACCTTACTGGAATGAAGAGCATTTGGCTCTATTGCTGGAAGACTCTAATACGGACAGCTAGGACAGGTTGTCAGGAGGACGTTATGAAACTCGCTGTCTGGGCAAAGATCAGCTTACCAGGGCGTTGCATGTCTTGATGTGGAAGCAGCTTAACTGTATGCCACGCCATGGATGGGGGGGATAAAACACCTCTGTAAATGAGGCAGGTGCCACTGTTTTGCATAAACTGTGTGCACCTTAGGCGTCTCTGCTGGCACAGCTGCCTCAGAAATCAGCCACGCAGCTACGACATACTGGCACATCTAGTGGACAACCCAACTGGGGTGATGGGTAAGGTTACCACCCTTGCCCCTCACTTCTAGAGGCTGCCCGAGTGGCACATGAACGAACCTCCACAATTAACAGCTCCCTGAGCTGCAGCCCAGGCCCAACCTGCTTGATGAAATGGTAAACTGAGGCAGCTCATTGTTTCATTACCAGTCACTGAGCCATCTTGGCCATGGGGACAGCCGTTGCTGGGAGACTGGTGAGACTGGGCCGAGGAGCTTTATAACCTTCTCAGTGCTTCATTTACCAACAAACACCAGTTTGCAGGGATTATTCGTCTGAGTTGGTGAGAGCGAGCCAGGAGAAGCCATCCTGGGTAGCCCTGGCGGGGTTCTGGCCTGCAGTAGGCTAGGCTTTCCCCAGGCCTAGCGCAGACTAGAGGGCTTGCTTCCTTATTCTTTTCATCAAGGAGACTACTATGTGCTCTGTGTCTGTCGTGGTTTAACCGCAGCCAGCAACTACGCCCCACGCAGCCGCTCGCTCACTCCCCCCCCCCCAGTGGGATGGAGGAAAGAATCAGGAAAGAAACAAAAAAAAGTAAAACTCGTGGGCTGAGATAAGAACAGTTTAAGAGAACAGAAAGGAAGAAAATAATAATAATGATAATAATAGTAAAATGAAAATAATAATAGGATGGGAATACACAAAACAAGTGATGCACAATGCAATTGCTCACCGCTCGCCGACCGATGCCCAGTTAGTTCCTGAGCAGTGATCCACACCCCCCCGTCCAGCTCCCCCAGTTTATATACTGGGCACAACGTCCCATGGTATGGAATACCCCTTTGGCCAGTTTGGGGCAGCTGTCCAGGCTGTCTCCCCTCCCAACTTTCCTGTGCCCTTCCAGCCTTCTTGCTGGCTGGGCAGGAGAAGCTGAAAAGCCCTTGACTGAGTCTAAACACGACTGAGCAACAACCGAAAACATCAGGGTGTTATCGACATTCTTCTCATACTAAACCCAAAACATGGTACCAGCTACTAGGAAGAAGATTAACTCTATCCCAGCCAAAACCAAGACAGTGTCAAAAAGGGAAACAGGGCTCTATGTATTTTTAGAATCAGAGTTTCATAGGAAGATTGGGATCGGAAGGGATGCCTGGAGGTCTCCACTCCAAACTCCTGCCCACAGCAGGGCCAGCCCCAGACCTAGATCGGGCTGCTGAGGGCCTTGGCCAGGCGGTTCCCGAATACCTCCACAGGGGAGATTCTGCAGCCCGTACCGGCACCTGTGCCAGTGCTGAACTACCCTCGGGGAGGAGGTTTTCCCTTTATCTAGTCAGAATTTCACTTGTTGCAAATTTCGTAACCATTTCACTGTGCATCCCTCAGAAGAGCTTGGCTCTGACTTCTCTATACCCCTGCCCCTCAAATAGCTGAACAGAGCAATTAGTTCCCCCCCCCAAGCTTTCTCTGCTCCAGGCTGAAAGAATCAGCTCCTTCAGCCTCCCCTTGGATGCCACGGGCTCCGGCACCTTAACTGTCTCATTGCCCTCCCGCAGGACTCTCTCCGCTTTATCAGCACCTCTCCTGTGCTGTATTTCTGTGAGAAGGCTACAGCCCCCCAAGGCCTCTCGTTTCGCAAGCTACTGTTTGTCCCCTGGTAGAACTGGAAAGCAGCAGGACCATGCAGCTGGAGAGAAGTGGGGGGGCGGCTGCTCCGAGGGAGGACCAGCTGCAGACCAGCAAGCGTGGTATCTGCTTGCCGATCCTCCTAGCTGGCCCACAGACTCCCCGAGTCATTTATCCATCCCGAAAAGATACAGCTAATAATGCTCTTGATTTGCCCAAGGTCTTTAATCTGTTGATTTCAAAGGTGAGATAATTTTATTTCCCATGTTCTGCAGCCAGTTCACCTTGGTCTCTCCGCATGAGCACGCACGACTGCTTGTGTTTCTCTTGTCTGCTTTCCACTTAGGCTGACCGTCCTGGATCAGAGTAGAGCGTGGTTTTACCTAGCGGCAGTTTGGCTACGAGGATTTCTGAGCGGGGAAGGGGAAATGGTTTGTTGCCTTTGGGAAGGCTGACAGCGCCCGTGTCGACCTTCCTCACAGCCCTCCAGAAGCCTGCTCCGGGTCACATTGTCCACGGCTTGTCCTCAGCCAGCCATAAGACCCAGAAAATGTCCTGACCAGCTGCACTTGTCGTTTTTCATCCCTCTGGCCAGAAACCTTGGCCATTAGTGGAGATGCCGCTTTTTTGTCCACAAGTAAGCCCCCAGAAGTCAGGATTACACAAATGCAAATTGTTACCCTGCCCCCCTGGTCCTGCACCTCTTGTGAATCACCTCTGATGCCTTTTCATAAACTAAGACCGCAGGCTTTACAGGAGACAGGCCGCCTTCTTGAAATAACACTAAACCTAGTAAGATTTTCATAAGGCATTGGGGTGTCTGCCTCTTCTCTTATGGAAATAATAAATGACACGAAAATCTTGATAATAAATTTAACACTTGTTTCAGCGAAACATTTGAACTCGGGCAGCTGCGCTGGTTATGGGAGATGATGACATGAAAACCATTTTGGGGCTTGGCTTTGTGGTTACATAAACTCGGTGTCACACGTCACTGATCCAGAAGACCCTGGGACCGAAGCAATACCAACCGCTTTAGCTTTCACAGAGGCTTTTCCCCACATCACAAACCTTAGGGATCTGGATATTTTGCCTGCATCCAGACAACAGGGATTTTGGACAAGATCTTCCTCCTTCATGAATCATCACTTTGGTCTCTAAGGTCACACTCATTATGGGCTCGGGACGCAAGGCTATCAGCTCCTAAGGTAACGGTTTGAAGCAGCCGTGAGTGGCAACTGCAAACACTACTACCTCAACAGCAATCATCATCATCATCATCATCACCACCTTTCTTGTTTTCTGGGGCACAGCTTGGTGAGCCACTTTATGAAGGAGGTAATGCTTCCCTCTGTGCTTGGGATCAACAGGGTGTTCTCTTCAACGCAGCAGCTTGGCAAAATCAGATCCTGAAACGTTTCGGACTGACCATCCCAATATCAGCGGGCATTTTTGCAAAATGTTAGCCACGGCTTTTTCAATCTCCCACTCCACGTGTGGAAACCAGAAAGTCCGAGGGAACAATAGCACCCCAGGATTACTGCTGACAGGGCGGAGGCTCTCGGCAAGGGTCAAGACAAAGAGGTAGGTTGGGGAGAAGGGTGGATGAAAGAATGAATGAAGGCCGGAGACACGAGGCGCGCTGGTGTTGTGCAATGGAGCGCTGCGTGCCAACGGGGCTGGCTCGGGAACGAGAGGCACCAAGAGCAACGCTGCGGCCAGCATAAATAGGGAGGCCCCGAAATGGCACAGTAACCCCGGGGGGAAGAGGGCGTGGAACAAACTGCGGCGGGAGCCATCGGCTTACAGGGGTGCTGCAGGGACGTTGTTATTGATGTTTTTAAAGTGTTTGGGTGATTAGCACTACAGAAAAACCCACGAGGAGAGGAATACGTCTGTAGTCAGTGCCGAGTTTGGATGCCGCACAGTGAACAGTGCTTGGAGCCATGTAGCGGACAATAAGAATTACTGAATAAAAACCCGTTGAGAGAGCACCGTCCCGCCCGCTCACGGAGAGAGGTCCTGCCGAGGAAATATTTTGCGATTACACTTCAGGGCTATCAGAGCACAAGACAAGGACTTGCCCGTACGCATCCAAAGCCTCTCTCATTTGAACGTGCGGACAGACATGCCCACGTCTGTACCACGCAGCCGGGGTTTTTGCTTATACGACCAGCCATCCTTCCCGAGCCCAAGGCGGTCAGCGAGGCCAGCGCTCGGTTGGTCACTCCGAGCTTCTCCCCCCGGCCCTGGCGCCCCAGCTCCAGCCCGCCATGCCCCCACAGAAGTCAGGGGCACCGGCTCGCCTTCGGCTAGAGCCTGCGCGCACATACTCGGTAACAAAACCAGCGCCCCCCCCTCTCCCCGCCACCCCCGTTCCCCAAAGTCTTCCTTCGACGCCAACTTTTCCAAAATGGCCATGCACGCCCCCGGGGGGGGGGGGGGCGGGACTCCCACCAGCCGGGGCGCGCGGGGTGGGGGGGGGGGGGCCGCCACAGCCGTTTTT
>JAVKLA010000030.1:857884-867947 GCA_034782735.1 Sagittarius serpentarius | reverse complement strand
TTGCCAGGCACTGCGGTGAGGCTGACGGGCCGGTAGGTCCCAGGGTCCTTTTTACCCTTTTAAAAATGGGAGTGACATTTCCCTTTTCTCCAGTCACTGAGGACTTCATGTGGCTGCCGTGACTTTTCAAATATGATGGAGAGTAGCTTGGCAACTACATCAGCCAGTTTCCTCGGGACCCTGGGATGCATCTCGTCGGGTCCCATGGACTTGTATACGTTCAGGTTCCTCAGGTGGTGTCAAACCCGATCTTCTCCTATGATGGGATCGTGAACTTGCTCTTCTCTTATATACATAGGTAGATCTACATCAAGAGAGTTTACTCAGCTTGTATATTAAACTGTGTGTAGTTTGCCCTTTGGTACAGAATGAAGTTTCTGAACACATACATTTACATTTATTGATGAAATGTATTTAAAAACATTTCATAGTGACCCATTTTACGCGATATTTTGAAGACAGAAGAGCCCAATGAAATTCCAGTACATTGCTAATATAAAATCAATTTATTTTTAGAAAGTGACAGAAATTGACAACTGTCACTGTTTTTATACTGAGCTATTTTCATACTGAATTTATATTTTGATTTCTGAGCAGTAAGAGCAGTTTTCACTTGCGTTGCAGGCATTTCTGTCCAAGTTTGCCATGTGACACCATGCTGCCAAGCCTCCCTAGCAGGGCAGGTCTCAGCCCTTCCCGGCTGCGTCCGACGGCTCCTGGTGGTGGGATGCTCCTGTCCCACGCATGGCGTGGGAGGGGGGCTGCGGATGGCAGGGAGGTGTGTGCTCCGATCTGGGGTACGTGTGTGCAGCGGCACAGGAGTGGCCCGCAGGAGCAGGGCGAGCATGTGGAGAAAGCTTTAGCTAATGCTTACTGCCCTCAGCCTGGGCTCATGAGTATTTCGGTCCCCTGAGATCCTCCAGCTTCATGTTAGTATTGCAGGAAGCATGTAGTTAAACTTCATCCACTGGGTAGGCAAGAGTTTTTAACTGGAATATGATTATTTGACCAGGTCTACAGTCTTAGCTCTTGATTAATCCACCTTCCAGCCTGAGTTCACAGCCCCTGCATCCACCCAGTGTTGTAATTATGTTGTAGGAGACAGAAAAAATGTCTGTGTTTCAAAACTACCTTTCATTTGTTGTCATGTAAATATATTTCTTCTTAACAAAATTTACCGAGTAAAAAAAATGTGCAAGTCCTGGGAATATTCACACCCAAGATAATATTAGCCACAAGCGTTTGCCCACTGCCATCTTGGTATTCAACCATTTTGGCATCCTAACCCTTTGCTCACACAATCATTTTCCCTTTTACAGTAATGTCACCCTCCATGTGCCTATCAAAAGACTGACAATAAGACTGTGACATGCAGCCTGAACCGTGACCTGTTCATTTATTGCTGTCTAACGCTGCCCACAGCACCCTTCCCCTTCCTTCCCTCCCTGTCTTTGCCTTGCCCTATAGTAAGATGCCAGGGTTGCAGCATGAAGTCGGGTAACTAGCCATTGGGCAATGTCGTACTTCAGGTTGTCTGACTGTAGTATTTTGGATGAAACTTTGTGTTTTCAATATACTACACAGTTGTTAAACCCGATTACATTTCTGGGCATTTTCCCTTCATTTTATAAATGAGGGAAATGGAGACAGGAATTAAAAATGTATTGCCTGGGACTGTCATTCACTGGGCAGTGTGTGTGTGTATATATATATATATATATATGCACCAACTTGTGACTCCCCACCCACTGTGCGTGTCCCCTGGCTATACTGCTCCAGCGGGCACTCCCTTCTGAGCGATCCTTACCTGTCAAGAGGGATCCATTGGTTATCATCCCATCTTGCAGGACACTTTCCGGCATCTGCAATGTGTTTGAAAGCAGCTGTGTTTGTTTCGCCACCCTGGTTCCTCCCTCCAGTGCTAACCCATCCCTTTGCAGAAGGGGGAAGAGAAAAACCAGGATGGGAACACAGAGCTAATGAATTGCAGAGAAGCAGACTCAGTTTAATTCTCGCATCTTATGACTTCTGAGTCCCTGCCTTTGCATGCCAAATGCCTTTGATTTCACGTAGGATTTTGGATGTAGTTCCTACATTTCAAAAAGTGACTTAAGGAATAGTCACTGTGTACTTTCAACAGTTCCCAGCTGAAGAAAACAAAAGGTTTGAACTTCAGAACATCTGTACTTGGACTAAAGGAGGAACTTCACTGACTCCTTACTCCAAACTTATTTTCCGTGGATGAGCATCTAGTGGAAGATAACACTGGCTACGTCTACTGTAACAAACTAAACGGGCCCCAGGAGCGGTGCACAGCACTGTCTGTCCATTAGGATGGTGTTCTTCTGTACAGTCTTTGGACTGTGCCGACGAACGCTCTCCCAGATGATGCCTGAGCATGGTTTAGGAGTTAGCGTAGGAACATACACGGATTGCCAGTGGCCAGGTTAGATGTGTCCATTCCCTTTTGGAGGGTAGGAGAATTTTGCTGTCCGGGTGCAAGATGTGTAATGCCAGTCACTCCCAGGGCCAGAGAAGAGGCGCTGTCCCGTTTTGTTTAAAAGGACAGATGCTGTCAAATTGCCCCTTCTTGCAGCATTTGTGGTCCTGATGGGTGGCAGAGTTTTTAAATTCATTTCTTCTTTGAGACTGAATGATCCAGCCATGCACCTTGACATCTTCGCATTCGGTGCCTTCAACTGGTATGTGGTCTACCAGGCAGCGTAGGCAGAGCCTTGGTGAAGAGAGAAGGCTACATCAGTGCTATTCCCCTCCACCCCCAAATCATCGCTGGTTAGCTCGGCGTGGGCTCCTGTTTCACGTACCCTAGTCACGTTCGACCTGCTGCACCTCCCCTCCTGCTTGGACCAGGTCTGAATCTGCCTGAGATTACTGGGACATTACAGTCGGAGAAGATCAGGAGCAGCAGATAATAAAACCAAGCAGATGGGTTTTTTTTTCCCGCGAGGAGAGGAGTAATACAAAAGAAGGGGAAGAGACCATGGTAACTACTGACAGCTGAGTACCAGCAGCTAATCTCAGTGAGGACTGGATCAGGCCTTAAATATCAGCTAGCTAAAGAAACACTGCTGAAGTAATGGTATCGTTAGCTCTTTTTCTGAAGTGACATGGATACTGGGAGCCTTCAGCTCTCCCTTCTCCTGTCACTGGCCCCAGGGAGGGCTAGCTGGACCTTAGCTAGCTTTTAACCTTCTCAAGCAGACTGGAGCCCCGGACTCGGGCCGCCCATCCTGGAGCTCGCTTTGCCGTTGAGCCCCAGCCAAAGCAACAAAACCCTTCAGCCCTCCGTGGATTTGGAGGCACCTTCCAGACTTCCCTGTCTCACTGGAAATGGCCTCGCTGCTGTTGGGACGTGCGCTGGGTGTACCTGTGTGTGTACCAGCGTGCGCAAGCCTTTGGGGCACAGGACTCATTTGTCATTTACTGTCCCAACCAAGCCCCCAGACACCATCCCAGACAACTTGGTCCTGTTCCCCCTTCCTCCGCTTTTATTGCCATCTGGGATCGTTTATTTTCTCAGACCCTCAATCTAACGTGTAAATGCTGTCCTGAGCCAAGGACAAACATTCACCCAGCTTTCTAAGAGAAACCAAGGGTGTATACGTAAGTAGGCAGAACCTGAGTGCATCTCATTTGAGATGGGCTTGATTCCAGTTTGTTACCCGTGAAGAGTTGCTCCACGCTACAGCGTGGGAAGGAGAGAGCTTGTCTGCGTCCTTCAATAGAAGAGAAACTAGAGCCTGTGATCTCCTGGCTGCCTGTGCAGGACAGTCCACCTTTGGCAAGAAGAATTCCTTGAAGCTGGGGAGGAGGAGGAGAGGGATCCATTTTGGATCCCACGTGGGGATGCCTGTTGTGTGCGCGTTGCTCGCAGGAGACCGCACCAGGGCTTACATGAGAATATGGAGGGGTTTGGGCAGTAAGCCAAACCGAGCTGGGTTGTATGAAACGCAAACAGAAAATAGCAATTCGCAGTGCCTCGTAACTCAAATCAAACCTGTAAAGGGCTTCACGGGGCCAGGGAAAGGTTATCCCTTCGACAGCAGCCCTGCCAAATGTCTCATTTCCTTTCCAAAACCACAGAGCCCTAAGAACTCTTCAGAGACATTTGCAGGGATCTTCAGTGACAGGAAGGGTTAGGTATAACTTCGTTAGTTGTCGAGGCTCACATCGCAAGCTTTTATTTCGTAGATGTTAAAATTAGAAGGCGGTGTTGTGGTCCTCTCGTCTGGCCTCTGACATAACAGTTGCTGTGCTGAGCCTAATAATGTGTGCGTCAGTTCTCTTGTGTATTTTAGAAAAGTCTCCACTCTCTTAAGTCATAGAACCTTCTGCCCCAGTGGGTAATCATGTCTGTTGAAACACACCTATTTGTTTCTGGCTTTGTTTGGTATTGCACAGTCAGCGGTTGACATAGGTACCGCGTTGGTATCTGTTTTAAAAAGGGAAGTTGCAGTGTGTGGTTGGCTGCATGTTATTTCTCTGACTTACTTCTCTGGAAAGAAGACCGTAATTGTCATTACAGGGTTACTGGAAAGCTGAAGTGAGACCTGTGCGCTGCATTACGATGTTCGGTTCTTTGGTGTGGGAGGTGTGGGTGGCATCCCTGTTGAATGTAAAGAGCAGCGACGTATTGGTAATGTGCTGTTGCTGCTTCTGTGGGTTTAGAGCTGAGCTAATACTTGAAGGTTGCCAACGTGGCCTGTGTTGACGTTGAGTTAAATTAGGATCACCTTACTTACAGTGTTTGTTTCATGTAAGAAGTATTAAATCTAGATGCTTATCTAGAACAGCATCAGTATAACTGGCTGAATTAGCAACCAAAGGCCAAAGCGTGACAGAAATGTAAGGCTGTAAAACACATCAGCTGGTAGGGACTGGGAGAGTGCTCTCCCTCCATTAGGTCAGTTATAAACCATCGTGAGCTATTTTTCTGTTAAAGAAGAGGTCTCAGTTAATGAATTGTTGTGTGTGGGAATTAATGCTGGATGAGTCCCCTGTGGCTTTCCTGATGAGGGTCAAATAAAATATTAACGAAATTAAAACAAACAATCCCCTGCTCTTCCCAAGCACCTTCCGGACGGGTCTCTCTTAAGCATCGGTCAGGGAAGCTGTGGAGCCCCAGAAAAGACAGGCCAGCATCTTTACTCCCTTTTCACGGGTAGGGAGATGGAGGCAGTGGAAAGCGGCAGCTCCAGGGCCACGCAGTCCAGCAGCAGGAGGTCCAAGAGTTCTGTGTGGTGCCTTTGCTCTGATCCCTGGTTTCAGCTCCCTTCGCAGAGAAACGAAAGTGCATCCAGACTGCTCCTGCTCTGGCCGCCTGGAAGCTGATCTTTGCAGGTCTGGGATGGCCTTTAGGAGTCCCAAATCTCAAGTCGTCTTATTCAGAAAACTTTTCCGTGCTTCCAGATCAGAGAACGTAACGCAGGCGATGTGGCTTTTTTCTCCTGACGCCTCATCCACAGAACACGTTTTCTTGTCTTGCAGCTTGTCCATTCCAGAGGCCGAGTATAGGAGCTCGAATGACAGGCTGGAGAAGGACGGTCTCTTTCTGGTTACATCTGTGCAGCACAGCGCAGTGCAGCGCAAAAGATCTTAAGCTGGATGGAGTCGAGCAAACTAGCTTCAGGAGCAGCATCCCTGAATCACTTCAGTCCAGTTGCCAGGCTAGCACAATCATGGTGCTTTCATACCCTAAACTAGGAACTCTGTGGCGTAACAGGGTGTTAAGTATCTACGGTGCTTTTGGACGTGGCACAAAGCTGTAAATTTATTCAGAGGGATCTCGGAAATCTTCCCGCTGCTGCAAAGTGTAAGGATGTACTCTGCATCTCTGGGCGTGACTCTGTCTGGTACGCTGAGAAACAGTCCGGCATATGGAGAAGAAGGAGACCTAGGCAGGCGCTCCAAGCTAAATGGAGTTGATTCTGTTGGCGTCATGCAAAATCACAGCTAAATGCATTTTCTCGCACCTATTTGTGTACCTTGGGCATCGAACAGCCTAAGCAAGACTTGTCACGTTTTCTGCATAACATGCTGGTGCATGTATGCGTGTGCATATGCCCTGGAGAGGATGGTGTAATTTACTGCACTGACAACAAGTGCAAAAAGGAACTTAGAAAGTCAGGAAAATTGTCATTAGGAACATTTTAAAGCACTTCCTCTCTCTCTGAAGATCAAATAAACAAGGAAATGGAAATACTAAAATGACTTCAGAGGACTATCAACATGCTGCTAACCATTCCTCCCTGCTTCCTCCAAAAAATTATTCTTGGGTCCTGACAGCCTTGCATTGTGTGGGTATAACTCCTAGAAACTGGAAATCAGAGGTGACAGTGGCCAACTCTTTTCACCTTCTGATGGGGAAGTTTGTTGCGTTCTTGGTAAAGATCCTTGCGTCTGGAAATAATAATTAAGGAAACAGTAATAGTTTTGTCATATTTCTATAGCAAACCACAAAAGGATGTCCTGCAGTCCACTCCCTCTTTCTCCCCTCTCATCTCCTTGTCTTTCTTGCAGGATTCACCAGGATCTTGTTGCATTGCTGGTGTAAGCTTCCCTTCCAGAAGAAACTGCTCCTGCCCATCTCTGTCTCCCCGGGAACAGCCGAAGCGGGGTGCGGAGTGATAAAAATTTATGTTTTCATCAAACCGGGCCAAGGAGAATGGGGGTTCCACACTCAAAAGAATGAAGACACGACAGAACAAGGACTCAGTACGTGAGATGGGAGAGGGAGGTGGGACGCCAGAGCCGAGCTGGAGCTGTGGTTGGTACTAAGGCTCACAGCAAAGCTCGTGGACATGAGTTTGGCGCAGTGGAGTGCCAGGGGTTCTGGGGCTTTGGGAGGCTGGGGACAGGGCAGGAGTGGAGGGAAAGGCAAAGCAGGACTGATCCAGTGATCCCTCTCTTAGATGTCAATGCGGAGTGGACGGAAGAAAGAGACTCCGGGGCCCCGAGAGGAGCTCAGGTCACGGGGTCGAGCTTCCCCTGGGGGCGTCAGCACCTCCAGCAGTGATGGCAAAGCTGAGAAATCCCGACAAGCGACAAAGGTAGTATAAGCTAGTACGTGAGCCTGGGGTGCCCAAGGACTGCCCAGACTGGGTAGGATCCTTTTGGGGATTCAGGGATGCTGACCAGAAGGGATCCAATGAGGAACCCGTGCTGGGTTAGCTGTCTGGAACGGGTGGGATCCCTCGTTCCTCTCGTCCTCGGCATCTTGCGCTTCCCGCCATCTCCCAAGAACAGGTCTTCAGTCTCACCAGCCCTTTTTAGTGCTAATTTTTGCCATATCCTGGCTCAGTGTTGCCCTGCTAAGGTCTTACAAGACACGCGCCGGGGTGGCTGCGTCTCGCCTGCTGCAGTCTGTGAAGGCCTGGCAGGGTGGGAAATAACCCTGTGACCCTCCCACCTCCCTCTTCTTCTCTCCCTTGCAGAAAGGCCGGGTGGAGGAATCCTGCACCCCCAAGGGCAGCAAGCAGGGCCGAACAGAAGAGATCTCAGAGAGTGAAGGGGAGGACACCAACACTCCCAAAAAAACCAAAACCGAGGTGAGTTCTCCCTGCTGTGATCGCTGGCACGTCCCAGGTCCAGGGCATAGGAGTCTCCTGTTCCCTACCTGTGCTGCTCATGCCTGCCCAGCTTGAGGTTCCTCCTGCTTGGGAGCCCTGGGAGCCTGGGTTTTCTAACCTAAATGGCATCTGCCTGGCTACAGAAATGCCACCGGCAGTGACGATGGGTCAGATGGAGGCTCTCCATCTCTTTTGCCTTGTTGGCAGGGGGCTACCGCGCCTTCGGATCTGGGCATGTGCCCTGCTTTTCCCGGCTCGGTGGCAAGAGCCTGGCTCCGTGCCCAGCTGCCGGTCGGGTTGGACTCGGCCTCTTTTGCTCCCCCCAAGCAGCGTGAAACGGAGGTGCTTCAGTCTTGGTGGGTTCTAGGTCGTGCAAAACCTGCTCATGCACACGCTCTGCATAGTTGTGGCAGGGCCTTTCCAAAATGCCGACAGCACCAGGCTGGATTGGTGGTTGGATGGTTGGAGGAAGACTCAGCTCTTGGGCTGCTCAGTGCACCATTAGCCTGTTCAGGGAACTGGCCTTAAAGGCCTGCAAACACGGGGATATTTGCTTGTCTTACGAGGTGATTGTAATTAAAACACTGTGGTTACCCCTATGTAATTTCTCCACGTGGATGCTCGGTTCAGCTGAACAGTGATTTTTTTTCAGTTTAGCCTCTCTTGTAAGCCCCGCGGCTCGGATCTCAGCACTTGTTAATTGTCAGTGCTAACTACTCAATCACCGATGCTTCATTGCCTGAGGCAAGAGGTGGTGGATGCAGGAGCAGGGGTTGGGAAGCGCAGGAGGGACTGCAGGAGGTAAGGAGTGGGGCAGTGAGAGGGGGCCGGAGGGGAGCGGATCTCCTCGCCCACGGAGATCTCTGCAGGGACAAGAAGAGTGATGCTGGGCGGTGCTGGGCTGTGCTGGGAGCACTGTGGTACGTGCTGCTCCGTGCCACCTGGTGATATCGTACCCTGGCCAATGGCCCATCACTGGTGGCGGTGGTGCTAGGACCTTCCTAGGACCTTCCGTATCTGTTCACTCTCGGCCTTGCTGGTGACAGTTCCCTGCCCTCCCTCGCCGCCTCTGCACACAAGGTGCCCATCGTTACCTCCTCCCTGAGCGTATGATGCTCGTGAAGGACCTGAGAGCACTGAAGTTGCTCCACGGGGAGGCAGGAGGACTGGTGGTGGTTATGCCTTGCCAGGCGATGTCTCCTTCCCTCTGTGGGGTTTCTAGTGCTGGCAGAGGAAGGTCAGAAAGCAAGTTCTCTGGGAACTCAGTATTGTGCGTGGTCTGGGAGGCCGCATAACGTGTCTCTCCTTCTTCCTACTTCAGGAGTTGCCCTGCCCTCCATCCCCCTCCGATGTCGACAGCCTTGATGGCCACAGCTTCAACGATGAGATGAGCAGTGACCCACGGGACATTGACCAGGATAACAGGAGCACCTCACCCAGCGTCTACAGCCCTGGCAGCGTGGAGAATGACTCCGACTCCTCCTCCGTGCTGTCCCAGGGGCCATCTCACTCCTACCACCACCCTCCGCTCTTCCCCCAGAGCCCGCCGGTAGCTCCCCCTCCCGACAGCCTGGCCCGTCCACCCGAGCCCGGCTTTGGGCTCCCGGGTGAGGTGCACCCCCAGGGACCCCCCACAGGGAGCTACCACTCCCAGCTGGAGGGCCAGGCCTCCCGCATTTTCCAGGCTCAAGCCCCGCAGACACCCACCTCTTCCTCCTCTGCTGTTGCTGCCCCTCCCGCTCCCCCTTCCTCCTCCTCCTCCTCCTCCTCCTCCTCCTCCTCTTCCTCTTCCTCCTCCACCCATGCTCCTCTTTACCCTACGGCCAATGTGGTGCAGGTCGGGGCCAAAATTGCCAGCGGAGTGGGGGGGCTGCCAGGACCAGGGGGTCGTGAGCAGACCCTCAGCGCCAAGCACAATCCGCCGCCCACCACCCCCATCTCACTGGCGTCGGTGGTCGGGGGGCTCCCCCCTCAAAAGACGCCCCCAGCCAACCCCACGGCGGCTCCCCCAGCTTCGGCCCCTTCCTTCCCCCATGTCTCTGCCAATCTGCCTCCCCCCCCAGCCCTGCGACCCCTCAACAACGCGGTGGCCGCCTCCAGCTCCCCAGGGATGGTGGGGCAGGCCCTGAGCAGCCACCTTCCCTCACCCCACGGGATGGGGCAGGACAAGGCACCGGCCCTGGCCCCGTCCCGCTACCCCTACGCCCCGCCGCCGCTGCCGCCCTCCAGCTCCTCGGCCCAGTACCCCCAGCCCTCCCCAGCCCAGCCCCTGCCCAATTACAGTGCCTCCTACGGCCACTCCTTCCCCCCGCCCAGCAGCCTCTCCGTCTCCAGCCAGCCCCCCAAGTACACCCAGCCCTCCCTGCCCTCCCAACCCGTCTGGAGCCAGGGGCCGCCCCCCTACAGCCGCCCCCGGGGCAACCCTGTCTCCCCCCCCCCCCCCCCCAGGCCCCCCCCCCCCCCCCCGCCCCCCC
>JAVKLA010000030.1:805462-857784 GCA_034782735.1 Sagittarius serpentarius | reverse complement strand
GGATTCCCCAGCCAGCCCCCCCATCACCAGCAACCACCCCAGCAGCACCACCATGGCCACGGGAGCGGCGGGGGGGTCTCCCCGGCAGCCGCAGCTCCCCCCCAAACCCCCGGGGGTTACCCCCACGGCCTGGAGACAAACAGCCATCACCCGTCCCATGCCACGTACGGGCTGCGCCTCTACCCTCCCCACAGCCAGGCGGCTTACAGCCAGGCCCCCTCCGCCGCCACCGCCGCCACCCCCTCTTCTTGCTCCTCCTCCTCCTCCTCTTCCTCCTCGTCCTCCTCCGCCACCTCTTCCCAGGGAAGCTACCCTGGCATGTGCGCTCACCCCCCAGGGCAGAGTCCTGCCACCTACTCCTTCCCCCCGCCGCCACCCCCGTCCCCTGCCCATGGGGCTGGCCCTCCCGTCACCTCTGCTGCCACCACCCTCTCCACTGTCATCGCCACCATGGCCTCTCCCTCCGCGGCCCCCTACAAGACCGTCTCCCCCCCGGTAACCCCCTTGGCCGTGGTCCCCTACGGGAAGCGGGCGGCCTCCCCCGTCCCCACTTTCCAACCCCCGGCCCCCTACAAGCCGGGCTCGCCCCCCGCTTCCTCAGCCACCCCTTTCCGGGCAGCCACCCCTCCGGGCGACCGGGTGGCCTCCTCCCCTGTGGCGGGGGGCTACACCGCCCCCTCGCCCGCCCCTTCTGCCCCACCACCCCTGCCGGGCAGTATGGCTGCCCCGGCCCCCCCGCCACCCCCGCTCCCCCTCAGCGCCACGCAGATCAAGCAGGAGCCATCGGAGGAGTACGAGCCCCCCGAGAGTCCCGTGCCACCTGCTCGCAGCCCCTCACCGCCCCCCAAGGTGGTGGACGTGCCGAGCCACGCCAGCCAGTCAGCCAGGTGAGAGGCAGCTGGGGCGGGGAGGTGCTGGGAGTGTCCCCAGGCTGGGGAGGGATGCCTGTGCCAGAGAAGGGGAGGTCACCCCAAGCGCTGGGTGCAGCTGCGCCCTTTCGCCTTTTCCGTGATGCTCTTTCCCACAGCGCCGGGCTCAGCTTTGCCTGTCCCTGTCTGTCCCCCGTCCCCGTCCCTACTTTCCAGCCCCCTCCTGCGCTGACAGGCTTCGCCTCTCGCCCCCAGATTCAACAAACACCTGGACCGTGGCTTCAACTCCTGCTCCCGCACAGACCTGTACTTCGTGCCCCTCGATGGCTCCAAGCTGGCCAAGAAAAGGGCAGACTTGGTGGAGAAAGTGCGGCGAGAGGCTGAGCAGAAGGCGCGGGAAGAGAAGGAGCGGGAACGGGAGCGGGAGCGGGAGAAGGAGCGGGAGCGGGAAAAGGAGCGGGAGCTGGAGAGGAGCGTGGTAGGTCTGGGGGTCCCACTGCTGCAGTGCAGCTTTAGGGGGGGTTGCTCGAGGACCCCCTCGGCCGTTCCCTGCTGGGACCCTGACGCTGGTCTCTCTGCTCTCTTGCAGAAGATGGTCCAGGAGGGCCGGCCGGTTGAGTGCTCATCCCTCGGGCCGGTTCCCCACCGCCCCTCCTTTGAGCAGGGCAGTGCTGTAGCGACTGTTCCCCCGTACCTGGGCCCCGACACCCCGGCTCTGCGCACCCTCAGCGAATATGCACGGCCCCACGTCATGTCCCCCAGCAACCGCAACCACCCTTTCTACGTGCCACTGGGTGCGGTCGACCCAGGCTTGCTGGGGTACAACGTGCCGGCCATCTACAGCAGTGATCCAGCGACGCGGGAGCGAGAGCTGAGGGAGCGGGAAGCCCGCGAACGAGACCTGAGGGACCGGGACCTGCGTGAACGTCTCAAGCCCGGCTTTGAAGTCAAGCCAGCCGAGTTAGAGCAGCTCCACGCCGTGCCAGCTGCTGCCATGGATCCGTTCCCACGCCACGGCGGGCTGAGTCTGCAGACGGCCCCCGGCCTTCATCCCGCTTTTCCCTTCCACCCAGGGCTGGGCCACTTGGAGCGGGAGAGGCTGGCGCTGGCAGCCGGCCCGACGCTTCGTCCCGACATGTCCTACGCTGAGCGCTTGGCGGCTGAGCGCCAGCACGCCGAGCGGGTGGCTGCTCTCAGCAACGACCCTCTGGCCCGGCTGCAGATGCTCAATGTGACACCTCATCATCATCAGCATTCCCACATCCACTCCCACCTCCATCTCCACCAGCAGGATGCCATACATGCAGGTAAGGACCCCGTGGTGGTGGTGCCCTGCAGAAAGCCCGGCTCTCCCTCCTACTACGCCCTCTGTGCGCTCCCTCCCTCTGGCCCTGGGGAAGCCCAAAAACTGCCGAGAGGAGACTCTGAGGCCCCAGATCCACCTCTTCAGCCAGAAGAGGTCAACAGCATGGTCGTTAGCTGCTTAGTGGCGAGCAGAGTTGTTTGCAGCATGTCCTTTAGTTCTGGATCTCTGGGGATGCAATATGGGTGCTGGGGTCCCACTGGCTCCCAGGAGGGTGGTGCTGTGGACTGCATCCCTCACGCTGTGGTCTGCAGAGGGAGCGGGAGCCCTGCGAACAACGGTTTCGACAGTATCCTTAGGACTAATGCAAGTGTTGGTTCTCTAGTTTGCTGCTATGGCTCTTGCTGCAGATGGTGGCACGCGATGGGAGAGAAGATGGGCTAATTGTAAGGAACTGGAGGCTGCTGTCCTTCAGAACTGAGGGGTGGTCCCTTTGATTTCCACATCCTACAGGAAAGCAAAGTAAAAAGAAGTTTAGGGACGAAAATCTCGGGGAAGCAAAGCCCACACTACAATACAATAGGAAAAAGTGCTGCGCCTGCTCAGGTACCAGGAGCGGTCAGTGGGATCTGGTGGCAGAGTCACAGACAGACGCCCACTCTAAGCAGCCGCAACTACTCGGAGACGGCATCGGGTACAAATGAATGTTCCCCCACGCTCCGTAGCTGGGGACCTCCAGCCAGCACTCTGGCAGTGAGTCCAAACCACTGGAAAGAACAGTTTTTCTTATAAATAGTACCTTGCATTTCAGCCTTAGATAGTACTCACAAACTTGAGTGCCTGGCACCGATCATCTGTGCTGGATGAGACCTGGAAATGGAAGCACCCAGTATGAGTGGGCACATGGAACGACAGCCAGGGTGGCAGATAGGCACGATGCTGGTGCAGACGCGATTGCAGAGGAGGTTCTTGCAGAAGCGACTTTAAGGAGCAGTGCTGCTTCCCTGAGGAGTGCAGGGACAGAGCCGTGCCAGACTGGTTCATGTGAAATTCAGTGCAGGCAAAAAAGAGAAATGCTCAGAAGGACTTGGTACTGTGTTGTCTAGCCTCGAAATCATTCCATCCCTAACACACGCCGACCCTCTCGACGTCTGTTTCGTTGTGCTTTGCGCCTTCCTCCATGTTACCTCTTACAAAGCACGGGACAATCATCTTGTGAAATCTTTTCTTCCCAGCCTCAGCCTCTGTTCATCCTCTTATCGACCCACTTGCCTCGGGATCGCACCTCACCCGGATACCATACCCAGCTGGAACCATCCCTAACCCTCTCCTGCCTCACCCTCTACATGAGAATGAAGTGCTGCGACACCAGCTTTTTGGTAAGGATGCTCACAGGGACTGCTGGTCTCCTCTGAAGAGCACCAGCAGAGCTCCAAGGGCCAGGGTGGTCATGAGATCAAGCTGAGGTCTGTTAAACAGAGCTCTGGCATGGCGCAGGACAGGCCTACGCTATCAGGGGATGAGCAAGTCCTGCACATGGGCAGGGCTGGGAAAGGAAGTGCAGCAGAGTCTTGACTGAGCGACGGGGCCACGGGTGAGGATGGAGCTGTTACGTTAACTTGTTCTCTGTTTCGTCTCTGGGTGCAGCTGCACCCTACAGGGACCTGCCGGGTTCTCTCTCCGCTCCCATGTCAGCAGCACATCAGCTCCAGGCCATGCACGCGCAGTCAGCTGAGCTGCAGCGCCTGGCTCTGGAACAGCAGCAGTGGCTTCACGCCCATCACCCTCTGCATGGCGTGCCGCTCCCGACGCAGGAGGATTACTACAGGTGCACGGACCCGCTCCCTCCGTGGCGCGGGACGAGCAAAACCGCTCTGTCCTCGCCGAGTACATCTCCAGGCCTAGCGCTGGCCCTGGGGTGGCAGAGGCGGTGGGGACAGGAAAGCGTTGCCCCCAAAGTGGGTGACCTGGCCTGAGTCCACACATGGGAGGAGGGGTGCCTTGCCGCTGGGGCAGAGCTGTGGGCCGGCCACCAGGAAGGTCATTCTTGGCAAGTGGCTGTTGGGTGGCTAATCTCACGCGGGGTCTCAGCTCCGGGGCAAACCTGCAGGTTTCACACATGCTAATACAGTTACGAGTAACTGATGCCCCTGCCAAAATACCAAACGTTCGCCAGGGTTGGATGCTTTTGCCATAATGAGGCTTTCAGAATTGCATGGGGAAGCACGTTGGGAAAGAGAGAGGTGCCAGGTTGTACCTTTTCGGTAGCATCTCCTGCTTCAAGGATTTGCAAAACTTTCCAAATCAGCAGTGTCACGGGTCTAGACTAACAAAAGGCAGTGGGAGATAGTAAATTGCCTTTTTGTCTCTCACAATCACCTTGTTGTTCTTCTTTATCCTAGCCACCTGAAGAAAGAAAGTGACAAACCCCTTTAAATGGACTTCTGCTGTCAGCGTGACATCATCATGTCTTTCTCTCAAGAGGAGCAATCAATCAACCAAATCCTGGGGGAGGGGAAGCTGCAGAGTGACACATCCTGATCCCACCGTGCAGTAGAGTGGAAGAGAAGACGGACAAAAAGTACAGGATGGCATCCTGGGAGCAGAAGGTGGAGGATGGGAAACGGGAAGGGACTGAAACACCGCTAACGGACAAGAAACGGTGGGTACGTGATTTCCGCAGAGCTCTGAAGGAAACAGAATCGGCATTGCACAGAGCTCAAAAAGACAAAAGACTGATGTGAATTCAGGGTGGCAGCAGCTCCATCCTTTTGTTTTGGGGGAACAGTTGCATTAAACAGAAAGTGCAGAGCATTACAGGACTTCGCGTACATGATGCTGCTGCCTTTTCTGCTTCTGCGAGGAGGAGGTGCGGCCAAGAAGTAACTGAAAACCCAACAGAGCCTTTTTTCAAGATGCCTCCCTCACCCCCTGCCCCCCTTTAGGTGTAAGATACTGCTTAGCGATACAGAAAAGCAACGTGGAACTTTTTCAGATTAGCTGGAGTGGCTTCCTCTTCTCCAGCATCCCTTCAGATGCAAACAAAGCATTTTGGGACCCCTTCAAAAGCGGCCGCTCCTGCCTGAAGAAGGGACCGGTCCCAGCCATGGGGGTGCAAAGCACCCCAAGACTGTTTGCAAGACGGTGGTTGTGCTTTCCCACGGCTGACGGGAACGGGCACGGCCACGACGGTGCAAAGCACCATGAGACTCTTTTCAAGACTGCAATCCACCACCATGACCCCTTTGAGCCCCGTGGGGAGAGCTGATGTGGCCGAGCGCTACTGCGTCCTGGGACTGTCTTTAAGATGGCGGCTGCCCCTTTCCCCTCACCCATTCTAATTGATGTACTTTAACTCATGCACATCCTATTAGACGTGGCAGTTTTATGTAGCAACTTGTGACTCCCTTGCCCCCGCGTGCGTGTCTGATTTCACAGTTGTATCTCTCGATTGGTCCCCGTATATATATTTACTTAACCATTAAAAGGAAAAGAAAACCAACCAACAACCCAGCTATGGAAAAACACCCCAACGAAGTTCCCCCACGCACTCCCAAGCCCCAACACACATTCTAATAATTTATATATATAAATATATATATGGAGCTCTTAAAAAAGGAAAAAAAAACCCAACCAAAAAAAAACCACAAACAACAACAAAAAAAAAACCCTTCCAGAAACAAAGACTCCATTGTGTTCATTTCTTTTTACCGGGGCAGAAATACGCACTCTCCAGGCAGCGGAGTGTGAAAACCGGGGCTGCTGAGGAGGGCTCGGGGGCGGATACCGCCTCAGGAAAGGCCGCGGAGGTAGCCGGTGAGCAGGCCCGGACGGCCCCGCCGGCGGGGGAAGAGGCCTGCGGGAGGGATTGGGGGGGGCGAGGGGGTGTCCCCCGCTAGCGGGCGGGCACTGCCCGGGGACGGGAGCTGCCCCCGCCCCCGCCCGGCACCGCTCCTCCCAGCAGCCCAAGCGCCGGGAACGGAGAGTCCGCCCCGCCCCGCTCCGCCGAGGGGCGGGGCGTGCGCGCCGCGCCACCAATGGGAAGCAGGTCATCTGCATACCGCCCGAACGGAGCGGTAGGGCCGGGCTTTGAGGCCGTCGCCGTCGCTACCGGCGTGGGAGGCGGGGCGCCGGGCCGCGGTTTCAGGCGGGTAAGGGGCCTGAGGAGGGAGCGGTCTCGGGAGGCTCTCGCCCTCACCTCAGGGCGGGTCGGCGCGGGTGGGGCCCGGCGCGGGGGACGAGCGCTGCAGTGATTTCAGCTCTTTTAGTATTTGTCCAGCAGGTTTCCCGCGACGCGGGAAGCCTTACCAAGGAGTACAATGGTAGTGGAAGGTGTGGCCGCGCATGCGTGATGCTGTGGGGCTTTTGAATCCTGCGACGGGGCCGAGCCCCCGACTTCCCCTTGGGCCCCATGGCGGCCTCAGCGCAGGCGGCCGCGCTGACCGCGGAGCAGGCGAAGGGTGAGTGTTGGGGGTGGGAGGCGGCCCTGGAACCCTGCGGGCGAGCAGCCGTGTCCCCCTTTTCCTTCAGCGGTGCTGGCGGAGGTGATTAAGGCCTTCGGGGTGCCCGAGAACGCGCAGCGCATGGAGGAGGCTCGGGATAACGCCTGCAACGACATGGGCAAGATGCTGCAGTTCCTCCTGCCCGTGGCCACCCAGATCCAGCAGGACGTGATCAAAGCCTACGGCTTCAGCAATGACGGCGAAGGTGCGTTGCCCGCCGCCGGGCGGGGAGCGGCGGGCCCGCCCAGGGGGCGGTGGGCGGGTGCCTCCTTCCCGCCCCTTTTCTTGCAGGGGTCTTGAAGTTCGCCCGGTTGATCAAGTCCTACGAGTCGCAGGACCCGGAGATCGCCAGCATGTCGGGCAAGCTGAAGGCCATGTTCCTGCCGGCCATGACGCTGCCGCCGCACGGGGCCGGGACCGGTGGAGTGGCAACCTCCTGAGGCCGCGGAGCTCTCCTGCCCCGCCGGGTCACGGTTGCTCTGGCCGGTGCCCCTCCTTCCAAGGTGCGGGTCCCGTCAGCCCCGGGAATGGAGGCCTTGAACGAGGGAGGCGCTGGCCTGAAAGGAACGGGGTGCTTCATGCCTGCTTGCCTGTCTGCTCGTAAATAAAAACGTCTTGAAAATGCCCGTGTTTTGTGAATGAAGGTGAGGTCAGCAGTGCTGCTCAGGCACAGGTGCTTCTCCCTGGTGCAGAGGCGGTTAACAGCAGCACTCACCTCATGACTGGTGAAACCCGTGCTGGTGTTTTGAGGGGCCCAGTATGTACCAACTCCTGCAAAAAGGGAATTGTTTATGCAAGCCTTAGCGTGAAGCCCTAGGGCCTGATACCAAAGTGCCTTTTTTTTC
Source organism: Sagittarius serpentarius (assembly GCA_034782735.1). Classification (NCBI taxonomy): domain Eukaryota; kingdom Metazoa; phylum Chordata; class Aves; order Accipitriformes; family Sagittariidae; genus Sagittarius; species Sagittarius serpentarius. Next base: position 850,265 of record JAVKLA010000030.1, on the reverse strand, counting down.
CCCTCAACATTTCAGAGGTGCTAAGCCCTGTCTAAGAGCAAGCATTTACAAATGTGCTCTTTGAAACGTGCTAGGTAACGTGTCCCTAAACACGATCTCCTCAGCAAGTGCTGTAAATGCCACTGAGACCCCTGTCCCCAGCAGGGTCGATGCGGCTAAGTCACTCCTACCACTGGTGCCGGCGGCTGCATTGTTTTCTGGCCGAATGCACAGTGAAACACGCAGGGAGCGGCACGGTGTGGGAGGGCTGGGCTCGCAGCCTGGATTAGAACAACGTAACATAAAAAATTGTATCTCGTGTCTTTTGGGCCTCGAGAGAGACAAACCGAGCAGAGCAGCCTTGCTCCAGTGTGACGTTTCGTGCTTTCGACTTGATTCAAGTGAGGGGACGTGGGCTACATCTGCTTGTAGCCTCCTGCCTTGTGCGCCTGTTGCCCTTGGAAGCGTTGAGGTCTCGGGAGGGCGATGGGGGCCGGGGTGGCAGGGCGGAGGGTGAAGAAGCCAGGCCTGGGAGAGCAGGGAGCTGCGAGCCAGGTGTGAGAAAGCTGCGTCCGTTTTTGCCTTGGGTGCTTTTCGGTTACAAACCAGGCAGGAATGTAGCCAGCGAGGGCGTGAGCTCAGTGGATAGGAGGCAGGAAGAGCAGTCAGTCCCTTCCGTCTCCATCTACCTCTCCCAGCTTGGCGTTGGCCTTCCCCCCCACCCTTCTAATTATTCATTAACTACAGCCCAGGAAGTGCTTTGCAAATGGTGAAAATTAAGCCCTCTGCTTGAGGCCTGTGGTTTGCGTGACCTGGAGCTACCTTCTTCTTAGTCCGCCTAGGAACAGACGGGAGTTTGGGACTGTGCTGGTGCGGACCAGACACAGGTGAGTCACGGGAGGTGCTGTACCACCCCCCACCCCCACCCCCCCCCCTCGCCCCGAGCACTGCCAGCTGCTCCTCCAGAGCCGTGGCAGTCACTGCCATGAGTGTCCAGCCCTGTCCGGAGGGTGCGAGTCCACCCCTCCTCTCTCAAGGTCTTGATAATTCCAATATTGCTTTATTTTCTTTAGCAGGACCCACTGGTTAAGGGCTGTGGTACTTCCTCCGCCAGCTGCTGTCAGTCCCCCATCAGCGGGGCTCTGAGAGTCAAGATCCTGATGCCATCCTGTGGGTGAGTGCTGTGAATGCTAGTTAGGGGAAGAAAACAAGAGCTGTTGGTGAGAAAAATAAAAATACTGGCAGTAGGAATCAGGTGCAGAAGGGGGGAAACCCACCTTCTAATAGGAGCTACAGGATAGCCGGAGGACTGGAGTTCATGGTGGTTTAGATTGTTATTGCTGTTACCGTCGCTCCTTCTCACTTTGCTAAAAAGCAAGCAGGGTTTGCGATGCCCACTCCGCTACAGGTAGTCTGCCAGCCCCACAGCCGCAGCATCTCCCGTTTTGTACAGAGAGAGGTCAGGTGGCTGACTGTTTTAAATCCTGGTTATTTCTTGATTCGCTCCAGTCTTGCCAGCCCTTTATGGAACAGCAGGACATAAAATCTTCAGGGTCAGTCCAAATGGGTGCTCTGCTCTGGAGACGGCAGTGGCGTGGCGTAAGAAAATGGGATTTGCGCTCGCATTACTCTGTGGTAACGATCTGGGCAGCCACGGCAGTCCGGCACTGTCCTGGGGTCCCACGGCCTGACGGAGAGCATCTGGCTTGGGCAAGTCACAGGACGATGGTCCATCTGCCCATTCCTCAAGCCCAGATGGCCTTCGCTCTGCACTAACAACTGAACTACAATGCAGTTCTGCGCAGAACGGCAAAACTGCCTGTCTAAAATCATCTCAGCACTGAGAATTAGAAGTAACAAATGCAAAGCTGATTCTCAAAAAGGGCTCCAGGGCAGCACAGAACACTGAAGTTGATATCTGGGCAAGAAGGGAGACAGTATAACGGAGAAAGCAATGAGTGTGATATTAAAGAAAAAGACATGATAGGAATCAGTCACTGATTTTTCTTTCTTTACAACAACCAGATGTTAATAAAAATGAGGCAGGGCGCAGGATATAAGCAAGCCAAAGGAGGGGAGGTTCTGTAGCTGAGCAGTGGAACTCCTTGCCAAAGGATGCTGAATTTGTTATGGATTTGACAGTTGACTCTACAAGTAGCTGCAAATAGAGGCTTAGGGAGTACAGGGGGGAAAGAAACTGTACATAAGCTCTTCCTCTACTCTGACAACCATTTTGACCTCTGGATCGCCTAGTTCAGCCCCCTGCTCACAGCAGAGCTCACCCCAGGTTGATCAGGTTGCTCAGGGCCTCCTTGTTCAGCGAGTCCTGAACATCTCCAAGAGTGGAGGTTCCCCAGGCTCTCTGGGGACCTGTGGCAATTGCTGAACCGCCCTTGCGGGGGGAGCGCGTGTGTCATTTTTCCTGGTATCTAATCAGAATGTCCCTTGCTGCAAGTTATGCCTGTTGCCTCTTGTCCTTTTGCTGCGTCCCACAAAGAAGGATCTGGCTCATTGTCTCTAAAATGCCTGGTCCCCCTTTAGGTAGTCTCAGACAGCTGTTAAATCCCTCCTGAAGCATCTTTTCTTCAAGCTGAACAAACCCAGCTTTCTCCATCTCTGCTGTGCTCCAGGGTCTTCACTGCCTTAGTGGCCTTATGCCGGATTCTGTCCACTTTCTCAGTGTCTTTTTTACAGCAGCCCAGATGTGGGTGTCTTTAATTAGTTGTTTCATTTATCTTCGCCTCTAAATTTGTTTCCTGTGCTAGCTGTGGCTTGCCTCCACAAAGGATTTACAAGATGAGGTTCTACCACCTGTGTTGTTGTACAGCAAGCCAAACAACAACGTAAGAGTAGTCTCTTTGCTGAAATCTCTTGACCTGTTAATTATATTAAGAAAGTATTTTAGCAGCTCAATTACAGTCTGCTGGTCCGTGCTGCAGCCATTCGGCAGAGCAACCTCAAAGATACCAACCAATTGCTTCTTCTCTACTGTGCTATTTCCCTCCCTTACCAGCAGGAGCTCCTCCCTGGTAGTTTTTAATTAGATGGCCCAGATCAAAGACACGAAGGCAGCTACGTGCATCCAGTCCTTTCCTCAGCTGAAAGCAACCACAAGTATAAATTCATTCTGTAAATTATGTGATTTGGGGTTTGTATCCACACAAATACTGTCATGTGGGTTATGCTGCACCCCGGGGCTTCTCCTACCGGAGGATACTGAATTACACTCTATTCTGACCCGGGCTCTTTGCTACCTTGTTCTTTCCCGGTTCCCCTGTGTCCCACTAATGTTCTCTTCCTCAGACACATTTGCTCCTTCAGCCAGTTTATAAGGTGTAGGGATGCCTAGGTTTTAGTTTTTGTCTGCCGTGGCTTCATATCGACCCTACACAATCTAATATTTTTTTGATACCAGGAATTCTCTTTTGGGACTTCTGCCCAGAGGTTCCTATCATTTCTCTCCTGCCACTAAACAGTATTTCTTTCCTGTGCCAGTGCTAGACTGGCTCTGATTTAGGTGCAGTCTTTTAGGTGCAACTTCTACAACTTTGTGTAGAAGTTGTTCCCCTAAGCCACGGGTCTCCTGAGGCCTTTAAAGTCTCCTTTGTTTTTTTTTTTTGAATACCACTTTTAAGTCAGTACAGCTGGGTCCCTGCAGCTTACCACATCCCGGCTTATCATGTGTGTGAAACTAGAAGTATTTCAAAGGAAGCTGCTGTAGGTGCCTGGCTTGCCTTTCTAGCAATGAAGTTTAGCTTCCCGCTCGTCTCTCCTGTACTTCCCTTTGTTGTTAGTTTCTGTCTTGGCCACGAGTTTTGTCTCAGTCGTTGCTAGCAGCCTGTTCAGCTTTTTGCAGGGTTTCCCAGTCTGGTGGTGTGCAGAGAAGTCTGCAGCTGCTGATACTTGAAACGGGCAAGTCTCTTGCTGTTCCTGCTGCCTACACCACCACACAGGGCAGCTGAGATGGCCCCAGGGAAAAGTCAGGTGCCTTTGCCGGCTGGATGGCCCTCTGGCCAGTGCTCCCATTCTTTCATGAGACCCGCAGACCTTGAAAGCACTGCTATGGAAAAGGGCAGTCGTGGGCTGCAGCTGGAAACGGCTGGTTTTCCTTCTTTGTATCTAGTTGTCCAGGTTGACAGCTTTGGCCTCGGTATGCTGTACCGGGATCGTGAAGGTTCTAGGCTAAGCTCTCTTGGTGCTGTGTTGGGCTGGCTGTAGGTAGCAGCTGTCTGCCCTGTTCCCTGCCTGCTTTTCTGGGCAGCTTCAACACCAGCTCCTGCCCCATCCCTTCCAAGCTACCTCTGCTCCCAATAGTCACATCCCCCAGCAGGCTGTTTTCAGGAAGGCAGCGCTGCGTGTACAGCGCTAGCCTGGACCTCAAAGTCTGCGCCTCTGGCTTTGCGCAGGTTCCCCCTCTGGCTGTACGGAGCACGTAGGATATTTACCTGCCCAGAGGGTTCATCAGCGAGGAGTACGGAGGTCTCAGCCGGGTAGCTGAGGGCAGCCCAGCAGAGCCAAGCCGTGCGGCTGGGCGGTCATAGCCTGTAGGAGGGTGCTTCATTGCTCAGCCTATGCTAGCATGTGCTGCCTGCTTCAGCCTTGCAGGTGTGTGGGTGACCCCAGACAGCTGGGGTCCCCTTGGCACCACGGCAAGGGTTTGGGGGCGGGGAGCGCTCATGTCTCTCGCTGGCCTTTTTGGGAAGAAGGGGAACGGAGGATGTGCAGAACTGAATTTTGTGAGCAGAGCCGGGACCCAAGATGCACTCGTAGAGTCAGCCCTGGTGTGAAAAAAGAGAGGGACCCAAGAATAACAGGGGGGATGGGGAGGAAGGACACAAAAGGAGAAGCAGAAGTGTGTGCAAAGCAGCTTGGGGCTGGGGAGCTGATGGCTCAGAGTGCTTCCTGTTCCCGGAGCTGCGCGTGCCCCGCTGCGCACGGGCTTGCGCCTGCCTGTGCCCAACAGCACTGCACAGAGGGCCAGAGATCAAGGCACGTATCCAGAAACAGGGGGATGGAGAGGGCCTGAATGGACTGACGGTAGACGCCAGGAGAGATACATGGCCAGCTCCCAAGAGGTGCAGAAACAGCTTGGCGTTGGGTGCTCCGGCAAAGACCTCCGACTTCCCTTTTCTGCCCAGCGCAAACTGATTTTTCCTCCGCGTTTTTTGAGTTGCTTTGGTGGTAGCCACTTGGCCCCCTCTTCTTTTGCCCTCCACGATGGTGAGGTAAGAGGGGCTGAGAAGTGTGTGTGTGTGAGGAGGGGGACCAGGAAAGTAGGGCAGATCAAAGCGGGGGGGATCGTCCTGGAAGTCATTTCTCAGTGCAAACCTTTCATAGGCTGGGGGAGGTATCGGGTAGGAAGGGATGCTGCTGCTGGTTGCCACCTGTATGGGTATCTCTCGGGATGCTGACCGGGGGCCATTCTTCACTGTACAAGTCTCCACAATAGTGCCTGGCCTTTTTTATTCACTCGATCTTGTTTTTATCTCCTCTGCTAGGTGGTTTCACCGTGACCTGAGTGGGCTGGAAGCTGAAGCCTTACTGAAGGGACGAGGTGTCCATGGGAGCTTTCTGGCCAGACCCAGTCGGAAGAATCAGGGGGATTTTTCTCTTTCAGTCCGGTAAGTAACTTGGACCCCAGCTTCTGTCTTTCCAGGGTTACATACGCAGAATGCTTAGATCCGCATGTGTCCTGTGGTGTCTTCTTCATCCTGTTCTTATTCCTTTGGGTTCCTCCCAAGCTGTAAAAGCACCTGAGCTTCCCAGCATCTTCTAGACCCTCCCTTCAGTTGCCCCAGGAGCTTCTCTTTCCAGTCATCTCCTTTCACTGGGATGGTTTGCTCTGGTTTCGTGGCAGGAGGTAACACAGAACATTTTCTGGCTTTTTTCCAACTGCCTCACTGGACTGCTCTGTGCATCATCTCACAGGGTCGGTGATCAGGTAACCCACATCCGCATCCAGAATACTGGGGATTTTTATGACCTGTATGGAGGGGAGAAGTTTGCCACCTTATCAGAACTGGTGGAGTACTACACACAGCAACAGGGCTCGCTGCAGGACAAAGATGGAACCATCATCGACTTGCGATACCCGCTCAACTGTTCCGACCCCACTACAGAGAGGTACGGAGAACGCAAAGCAGCTGGTGTGTCTGTGATGAGACCTCCTCTGTGTTTCATGGCTTTCCTTCTGCCCTGCCTGCATCCCCAGGGCAAACCCTGCAGAAAAGTGTCTCCTGGCTCCCATAGCCTCTTGTGCTTCCACAGGGGCAGCATCCCCAGGAATAGCTGCACATACCTCGACCCATCACAGCAGACCTAATAGGGCTTTATTTTTACTTCTGGTTTCCTGTTGCCTTTGCTATTTATATACTGTTCTTAAAAGCAAAGGTTGTGGTGTTAGTTATGGTCTGCAGCGGTCCGTAGAGTGACATGTGGAAGCCCTCAGTCTTGCCCCAAACCTCCTTGGTTATTCCGGGCCTGGGTGACTCACGGAGCTGAGAGCAGGACCATGTTCCCCTGCTATTCCTAGCCTCCTTCCTGTCCCCGCTTTGCATATGTCTCTGACACCAAGTTCCTAAATCAAATCAGGTGGTTTTGCCCTTGCGTTGTGCTTTCAGGCTCTTTGATGCAGCTCGGGGAGCAGTCACGCTGTGCGCCAGGGGCGGACATGTCTTCCTTGCGCACCTGGAAACAGGCAGCAAAGATGTCCTGGGCGAAACGCCTGGGTACGGCCCTGCTTAACGCCGGGGTCAGGCTGCAGAGGGGCCAGCGCCCGCCTGCCGGCTGTCCTCTCCACTCAAGGCCGTTGGGTTGTGGCCCTGCAGTTTCCTCCCTTCCTCCCTGCGGTTGGAAACTTCTCCCTGCCCGCAAGGCTCTTACGAAAGCTCCTCTCACTCTCTCCCCAAGTGATTTTCCATCACGTGGCTTTGAAAAGCAGGGCTCTGCTGGGGGAAGTGTGTGTGTGGGGGGAAACACAGGACCCATTAACCCCTTCCTACCTGTGGAGGGGAGGCCCGGAGACCTCTTTGATGAGCAGGAGGGATCAAACATTGCCTGGGGGGCATCTGAGCACTGGCACATGGTGGCGGAACACCTCTTTGGAAGGAGATTCAGAAATTAATGACTGCCGTGCAATGAAAGTCACCAGCTGCTTCTTGCAGTGTGTGAGGTGAGGATCAGCAGAAGTTACTTGCCAAGGCACAATAACTGTCTGCCACATCTTGCTGTCAGAATGGCTTCTAGGTGTTGCACAGAGGAATGTGTTGCTCTGGCCAGATGCAGGGGTGAAAGAATGCCCCAGCTGCTTCTGTGACTGGGGCATGGGCTCCTGAACTCCATTTCAGTTCCTGGGAACAGATAGCCCTGGCAAAATGAAGTTCACCATAGACACCAGTACCACCCGAGGCCTCCACTGTTAGCTGCTTCATGGGCAGCAAACCTGCTCCCACAGCTCTAATCACACCGGTGTGCGTACTGCGCATCAGCCTGGCCTTGACGGCAGTGCACACCGTGAGGTATGGAGTGTGGCTGGTGCTTGTTGTGGTACCTGCAAAGAGGGGGAGCAGGGAGGGGCATTGCAAGTCAGTCTGATGCAACAGCTACCTGCTTTTGAAATACTGTTCACCGGGGTGGAGGGATGGCCAAAATGGCTGTTTCTCCAGCTGCTGAGGCAGCTCTGTGGAAGTGGGACAGAGCTGCAGTGAACACAGCCTTTGGCTGGCACAGCAGCCATGCTGCAAAGGCCCCTGAAGGCAGAGCCCAGCACACGGCTCCAGCTGGAGACAGGGATGTCCCAGGACCAGAGGGGCCTGTTTGAAGCAGGCCCACCCCTGCTGGAGAAGGGCCCAAATCCCTTCCCTGACACCGAGCTGGGAAGGAGTGAAGGGGCCGGGGCAGATGGTGGCCCCTGGGCTGAGATGGGTCCAGACCCAGCAGGGCCTCCACCAGAAAATGAGTACCAGGAGGAGTGGGACGATTCAGAGCATTTCCCAGTGCCCAGAGCACCTCACAGCCCTCAACTTTCTATAAGTTGCATCCCTAGCTCCAGCTTCCAAACGAGTTTTGTGGAAGCAGGGCAGAGCTGCAGTGAACATGGCCTTCTGCATCTCCACTTGGCAGCTCAGCAGTGCCCCCCAGGACCTTCTGGTGTGGTCCAAAGACACTGTGGAGCTTGGGGCAGGCATTAGGAACTAGAGATGCTGCACAGAGACAACCTGGGCTGCATCAGTGGGAGGAGAGGCCAGGGCTGTCCCATCTCCCAGCCTGCTTCTGCACCCGCACTGCGCAGGGCAGTGAGATCCCACCAGGCAGACACCACCCCTCCCCACCCCGAGACCTTTGTAGGTGGGAAGGGGCTTGGCAGCAGCTGTGCCATTTAGACCAGCTGCACCATTTGCACCACGCTTGAGTCCCTCTGCAGCCTGGGTCCAGTCCTGCAGCAAGGCGGAGAGCACCCCAGTCAAATGGGGACGCTCCTCACCTTGCGCTGAGTGTTGGGTGTTTGCGCTGAGGACAGAAACGTGCAGATGGACCAACAACAGTCATTAAGTACCAGGAGGAGAATATGGGTTTCAGGTAGCTCCTGGTGTTCACTCCATGGCTAGGCCAATTGCTGCAGTGTGATATGCCCAGAGAATTGGGAATTGTCCTTTGACAGAAGAGGTGATGGAGTTTCAGAAAGAGGGGTTGCTGGGATGGGATCTGATCTCAACACAGCCGTCTGGGTGCTGCTAAATCCCATAGCAGAGTTTCTGACTCGCTGGGGGGTTATTTTTTTTCTTTCCCTGGTGTCTGAGTTTCCAAAGCGCCTTGCAGCAGTAAGGCTAGAATCCCAGTAATGCCGGCAGGTGCTGAAAGCCACGAACTACCCTCCTCTAACTGGTCTTTGAGCCAGCAAGCATTGCTTACCTGTGCTGGTGTGTATCACACAACTGGATCACACTTGGTGCTTTCGCACCGTGTCTTCTGGTACCAGCATTCTGCTCCCCGGGTCCCTTCTACCTCCACCTCATCCCTTGCTCTTTCCTTTTCCTGCCAGCTCTCTACTTCTTTCTGTGTCGTCTGCTTTTCCCAAGACCCTGCTCCTCCCTTGGTTTCCTTCCCTCTCTCTTTCTCTCCTCTCTGTCCCCTTCCTTTCTTCTTCCCTCACCCTTCCCCAGCGTTGCTGTCCTTCACTTATCAGCTCAAGCGCATCCATTTACCTGCATCACCACCTCTCTTCTGACCTGCTCTTTGTTTTTTCCTAGGTGGTACCATGGGAATCTCTCAGGCTCTGCAGCTGAGTCACTTCTCCAGGCCAAAGCCACCCCTTGGACCTTCTTGGTGCGGGAGAGCCTCAGCAAACCTGGGGATTTTGTCTTGTCTGTCCTCACTGACCAGCTTAAACCTGGGTCTAATGCTCCACCAGCTGGGGCAACCAGTGCCTCTGGGGCCCGGCTCAAAGTCACGCACATCAAGATCATGTGTGAGGTGAGCAGTTGGGGGAGCAAAAGAAAAGGGAGTGGAAGAGTTCTCTGCTGATCTCTGCTGATCATGTCCTCAAAAGCATGGGCCCTGTCAGCTTGATTACTGCCAGCAGTATTTCTGAATTTGGATCAAAGTGCTGTCACCTTGCAGGTTCCTTACGTCCTCACCCCAGCCTGGGTGACCATGGGCAGTGCTGGCTGCTCAGACACGGGTGGAAGCAGGGCTCAGTGTGACCAAGAACTCCAGTACAGGGAGTTTGTGGTGAAAGAGAGAGGAGGGTTCACAATCTAATTACGTGGGGCATCTGCAAGGCCTCCACACTTAGCCTTGAAGGATGTTACCAGCCTGGCTGTCACAAGTTCTCCTATTTCTTCCATGTGGGATGATGCAGAGAGTGGAGGGAGATTTCAAGGACAGAAAGCAACTGACCTTAAATGAGAGCTGTGGGCAATATACCTTCTCTGGGCTTCCATCCAGTGAGAACAGGCGTCGGTTCACCATGCTATGAACTTAGTGTTCGCAGGGCAAACTACCATTTGACCTCCCTGCCAGAGGCAATGCTTTTCTAGACGGCACAGGGTGGTGCCTATGGCTTCACACCCCCGAGTTACCTTTTCCCTAAGCGTTACCAGCTTTGCCTGTAGGACTGTTATGAGCGGGACGTTACACATTCTCCCCCCATTTAGAATGGACGCTACACAGTTGGAGGTGCTGAAACGTTTGACAGCTTGGCAGACCTGGTGGAGCACTTCAAGAAGACTGGAATTGAGGAGGTGTCTGGCTCCTTTGTGTACCTGAAGCAGGTAAATCCCGTTTCCTCTGTTTCTTAGAGATCCCTTGGAGGGACCCACTTGCTGTTCATTTCTGCTTCGTGTCCCTCTCCTCCTTTTCTCCACAGCACACAGAGGAGATTTTGCTCTCCAGCATCGTCTCTCTTTCTCTCTCTCTCTCTCATGCCAACCCATGGTGTTTTCCCATCCCCAGCCCTACTATGCTACAAGGGTGAATGCTGCTGACATTGAGAACAGAGTGCAGGAACTGAACAAGAAGAGTCTATCTGAGGAGACATCCAAGGCTGGATTCTGGGAGGAATTTGATGTAAGAAAGTGCTGGGGGACATTATTCTGGCTTTTTGGGAAGTCTCTGTGCACCACCTCATTCTCCATCCTTGATTTCTTTCTGGACACAAGCTTTTCGGGTGTCTTGTAAATTATTGTCAGTTTATCTCTGAAAGAAGTCTCTGTTTGGAACCTGTTCCTCTGGGGAGTGAGGGTCATCTTTAAGTGAACCCTGTGAGGTAGAAATGTGCTTTTTTCATGGTTGGGAGAACGAGTCACCCAGACAGGGCATGAACCTTGGACTTTTCAAGTCTAGCTTTGCTTTTCACTTCTCTGCTCCCCCCCAAGCATGCCCATGTGTCCCCAGGATCACCACTGTTCCTCTGAGTGCCCACCTCCCCTGCCATACATTGTGACCTTGCCATGACTATTCTTTCTTCTGCTCTCAGAGTCTACAAAAACAGGAAGCCAAGCAGCTGTTTGACCGTCATGAGGGTCAGAGACCTGAAAACAAGAGCAAGAACCGATACAAGAACATCTTGCCCTGTGAGTCTTGCTTGCTTCTCCGCTATAAAAAAAAACCAAATAGACACAGACAGGCAATGAAGAGCTGTCCGAGTCATCCCTGGCCCTGCCTCAGCCCGCTCTGTCCTCCAGAGTGGGTTACAAGGTGTGCAGCATTGAGGGCTTAAGAGCTGATGAGAGAGGTCACAGCCTTTTCATGTCCTTGAAGGAAGGAGGGAGGGTTGCATCAGACTCCTTAGCTTCTGATGCTCCATCGTAGGGGTAGAGAGATGGGAGGACGGGGTGAGATTGGTCTCCAGAGAAGGAGAGGTGAAAATACAGGGCATGCTGCATGCACTGGGTAGCGTGAATGAGGTGGTGTGGGGTAGTGAAGGAGCTTCATGGGGCTGGGCACAGAGTACCTCATTGCTCTGTTTCTTCTTCCGCTGCATCCCCAGTTGATCACTCCAGAGTCATCCTCCAAGGAAGGGACCCAAACATACCCGGATCTGACTATATCAATGCCAACTACGTCAAGGTGAGATTCCTGAAAGATGGCTGTGTGCCCAAAATGGGGGAAGGCCTGCCTGCTCCGGCAGCCCTCCTGCTCCGGCAACCCTCCTGATCTTCCCCTGTCCACACGCAGAACAACCTGATCAGCCCAGATGAGTGCACCAAGACCTACATCGCTAGCCAGGGTTGCCTGGATGCCACAGTCAATGACTTCTGGCAAATGGTGTGGCAGGAGAACACGCGCATTATTGTGATGACCACACGGGAGGTAGAAAAAGGGCGGGTAAGTAGCCGTTTGTAGGTGTCTTGGAGCTGTCCTCTTTTCCCCTTCAACCACTGCTCTGCTTTTTCTCTCTTTCCTGCCTTCTGCCCGTCCTCACCCTGCCCTCTCTGCCCGCACAGAACAAATGTGTGCCTTACTGGCCAGAGGTGGGCAGCACGAAGGAATACGGTCCCTACCTCGTGGAGAACACTGGGGAGCACGACGCATTGGAGTACAAACTCCGGCACCTCTGTGTGTGTCCGATGGATAACGTGAGTGTGCCTGGTCGAGGGCTGCAGTTGAGCCTGTGGGTCTAACAGTCACTGTGCGTTCTAAGGCTGGGAGCTGCTGGGTGCTGCGGTGATGCTGCCGTTTTATCATTCTTGGGGCTGCTGTTCCCACCTGGTTTGGGCTGGAAACACACCGACAGAATCACCAAGAAGTGCGCAGGAGACAGAGATTCCCTCTGGCTTCAGACCCACCTCTCCCTGGGACACAGGCCAGGGATATGACTGGGTTGCAGTTTTACCAGTGGCGCATTTTGTTATTATCAGGGTAAGGCTGTGCGTGAGATCTGGCACTACCAGTACCTGAGCTGGCCTGACCACGGTGTACCCAGCGAGCCAGGAGGAGTGCTCAGCTTCCTCGACCAAATAAACCAGAAGCAAGAGAGCATCCCAGATGCAGGGCCTATTCTGGTGCATTGCAGGTTGGTACAGAGGCTGGGGTTTGAAGCATTCTCCATCCCGTGTCTAGGGTGAGGTATAGAAAGTCTGTCTTGCTGCACCAGCTGTTCCCCAGGACTTGCGAGTGAAGCATATGCCAGCCCTGCTATTTGCTTTTTCCTCTTTGATGCCCCCAAACCACACTCTCTGCCCGTTGAATCCGTGACTCTTGTGGCATTGCTGAACAGCTGCTACAAGTGCCACATCCTTCCCCAGAAGCAGCTGCATTTCATTTCAGGAGCTGTATTGCTCTGACCTCTGCTTGTCCTCTCCTTGCAGTGCTGGGATTGGCCGCACTGGGACTATCATCGTCATTGATATGATAGTGGAAACAATCTCCACCAAGGGTAAGAGGACCCCAAAGTATCTTGAAGTGAACTGGCCTACCCAGTAGGGCTGTGCCCTTAAGTCCAGCTGCAAAGGGAAGAAAACTGTCAGTGGGAGAGGTCCTGCCACAGCCCTGAGGAGGTTGTGCTGTCCTTGCTACGTGGCAGCTGCTGGATCTCGGCACCATATCCACTTACTATGGCTTCAGCCTTCCCTGAGCTTGGGCTCTTCCTTCAGCGCTAGACTTGAAAGATGCTGAGCAGGAAGGAGGGGTAGGAGGTCCATACAGGAGTAAAGAGTACGGAGGGAGGTGGAAACTTCTTGACTGACCTCCTCTGTGACTGCTTTTGGTGGAGAATTGGGAGAGGGAGGCAGCGAACACGTCCGTAAGCTTTTCTGGTGCCCCTTGCTAGGACTGGACTGTGACATTGACATCCAGAAGACCATCCAGATGGTGAGGGCCCAACGCTCAGGGATGGTGCAGACGGAGGCCCAGTACAAGTTCATCTACATGGCCATCTGCCAGTTCATAGAGACAACCAAGAAAAAGCTGGAAGTTATCCAGGTGAGAAAGGGGACTCTGCTTTCCTGTCCTGTGAGTCTAGGCCCTGCATGGTGCTGGCTCTGAGCCCAAGCACCCTGTTGCCCAAGCTTTAAGGTAGCACTGGGACCTACACAGACTACGATGGTGCACCAAGATTTGAATCCCTGTTCCTCTCTTTAAAATTCAGGGGACAACATTAGCAGGTCACGTACCAGCCCCTTCTGAACTGCTAAACAGCAGTAAGTTTTAATGCAGTTATTTCAACGACGTTCTATATAACCTCTCCACCAAGTGCTGGTTTGTTATAAGCTGAATCTAGGACGGGCAAAGACTTTGCCCTCTCCTTCCCTCTTTGTCTTTCCCATCCTGGTTCTGCAGCTGCAGGATTTTCTCCTGCTAGCTGGTAAGTGGCATCTTTTATCTCTCCTTGTAGCCTCTGGCAGCAACCAGTAGCTGCTGCTATCTGTTTAATATTCTTTAGCTGACACTCGGCACTCTCAGGCATTCCAGTGCCTCCAGAAATTTGTTGCGCCACTGTTCCCCACCTGTACAAGGATGCATTTGCATCTCTGCTGCTCACCCCTGCGACAGCAGCGGGCAGAGTGCACTGAGCATGAGGACTTCAGCAATCCACCAGCCTCCACTGAGAGCCTAGCATGAAGCACCGTTAAACAGTCAGAACTCTTCCGTGATGCCTCACGTGCTTCTCCCAGACCACACTCTTCTCACCTTGGTTTTTCCCTCCTGTAGTCTCAGAAAGGCAAGCCGAACGAGTCTGAGTATGGGAATATCGCCTACCCCCCTGCAGTGAGGAATGTGCATGCCAAGGCTTCCCGAAAATCCTCCAAGTAAGAGCTCACCTAAGCCAGAGGGCCAGCTACGCCTGCTTCTGGCAGTAATCTCCCTGCTGCCTCGGCTGGCTTCTTCCTCTTGCTCATTTTTCCCCTTGTTTTTCCCTGGTCTTACAGGCAGAAAGAGGAGTCAACAGTTTATGAGAACTTGGGGAAAAAGGAGGAGAAGGTGCGGAAACAGCGCTCCTTGGAGAAGAAGCTGAAAGGCTCACTAAAGAAAAAATAAGCACACGTTGCGGGTAACCCCGTGGGGGTTGTGAACCTGGGGAGCAGGACTGGAGCTCGCATCCAGGCTGGCCTGTCTCACATTCCTCGCGCTCGGACTGGAACTAGGCCTTCCCCTTCTCTTCTGCGCCACCTTTCAGTGCCCCGAACCAGACTGCTCTACAGCTCAGCTGACTGACTTCGTTGTCCCTTGCCTGCGCAGGCCAGCGAAGTCTCCTGCTGCCCTTTCGTCATTCATTAACAGGAAAATGTCACGCCCTTTCCTCCCCTTGCTCTCTGAGCGCCGGAGCCCAAACTCACCTCTGCTCTGTCAGCTTCAGCGAACTTCTGGAGGAAGAGCTAAGGAAGCTCTTTACAGGAGCTACATCTCTGCCCACTGCTGTGAGTTAGAGTTTAGCCTGTTAGCGTTCCCTGAAGCCTCAGCTTTTAAAGTGTGGAGGTTTTGGCCCATTTCAGCTTAGCTCCTCTGCAATTCGACAGGAAACTTCCTCTTTCCTTAATACCAACCCTCTGCCCTACGATCCCTTTTCTATTTGATCCTTTGATTGGATGCTGTAAATATAGCAGAATTTGATGTGATGGCCATGTTTTCTCCTTTGTTTGTAAATAAACTTGTATTTGTTTGAAGGCCGAGTCCCAATAGTTTTTGTTCTGTAATTTCTCTTTGAGTACAGCTGTACTCCTGGCTTCACTTGCAGCCCTGCAAAGACTCACAAAAATGGCTCTAGCTTAGTTGTCATCACTTCCTGCAGTCTTCAGACTCCTGAACAGAAGCTGTGACCAATTACAGTGGCCCCTTCCTGTGAGGCTTGAGCGTTGGTAGTTGTTTGAGCACAGAAAGTTAGCTGTGACAAACTCAGACGCAGGCTTTTGCCCTTAAATTTTGGTATTCAGAAAAAGTCGTCCTCGTGTCCCCCCCAAATCAGTAGTCATTTTGTCATCGGGCTCATCTGTCTTTGGTGGCATCCAACCAGAACTGGAGAGTAAGTCCTAAGAGGCTGCTTCAGCAAACAGTGTAGTGCCTGTCTGCTCCTTCCTAGGTACCACTTGGTAGAAATGAAACGTCTTCTTTATGGAGAAGGTAGACCAGAGCATGGCCGCATTGTGGCTTCGCAGATACCAGTCAGTCACCTACAAGGAGGGGGCTAAGGCAGCTGGGTTGTTTAGTCTGGTAAAGAGGAGGCCGAGGGGTAAGCTACTCTCATCTCCAGCTACACAGAGAGGTGGTAAGAAGATGATGGTAGCGGCAGGTAGTAAAACCAGAGGCAATGGTCCCACATTGCAGTTTGGGAGGTTTAGGTTGAACGCCACGACTGGGTTTTATCAGACAGCATTCACAGATGCTCAGAGGGGGGGGACCTGTCCTTGCAGGTTTTCCAGTACTTGAATGGACAAAGCTGCAGCTGATCTGACCTAGTGCTGGTAATAGAGCCACCTGCAGCGGTAGCCTGGGCTAAAGACCGCCAAGGGTCCTTTCCCACCACTATTTAATATCATTCTGTGAATGCTGGAGAGCATTCCTTAGTGGTAGAGCCTGTCCTTGGTGCTGTTAGAATGGGACTCAGCACGGTTTTTAAAGTCTTGCCAGTTAAAATAGGCCCCAGCCTGTGAACTGTACCCAGGAACCTTTTGGGAGAATGATGAGAGTCTGGATAAAGCCACAGCTGAAGGGTGCAGACCCGAAGCTTTCTGTGGCAGCTGCCTTAGATTGCAGAGACCGTGCTGGGGAATCCTTAATTTACAGGTACGGGTACTGCTTAGGCTGGGGGTTTTTGCTCCTCAAAGAAAAAGATGGCTCAGGTGTCCTGGACTAGGACCTGGTTAGAGCTGATGTCAGGAAGAGCTCAGTCCCACTTAGGGAAAAGTCTCAGGCCACAAAGTGACCTCAGATCCAGACCAAGAATGCTTGGAAATGCGGGACAGGGAGTTTTGTCTGGTCTGAACCACAGCTGGGCCCCGTGCCGGAAGATAACTGCACAACCCATCACTGTCAGCTGTCTGACACGGGACCACACTCAGCACTTCACAAATCCGGCTGTAATCGTCCCCTGCTTGGCGTGGGCATCTTGGGACTGGGCTCTCTCCTCTCGGTTTAGAGCGCAAATCCACATGGGGGAAGGGGTAGAAAAGAGAAGGAATGAAATGTACCTCGAGCTCTGTTCCTTGTAATACTGTGGCAATGGCCAACACACCTGGCAAGGTGACGTACCTGCCCGGGAGATGGCAAGGTGAAGCAGCTACTGGTCCGTATAAGCCAGCTGGAAGCAGGCAGGGCATCCTTGTAACCTTGCCAGCTGCCAGAGGACAGGCCCACCCTCACACACGCTGCAAGAGGGAGCAGGAACCCCATCAGCAAGGCAGTGGCAGAATGATGGGCAGGATGATTAGGCAATTTTGGCTAAGTTCCATGCTTTGATCTGGTGCCAAATGCGTAGAGAGCCATAGCATCATAGCATTGCCTAGATTGGAAAAGACCTGTAAAATCATCTAGTCCAACCGTTAACCTAGCACGGACAAGTCCCCCACTAAACCGTGTCCCTAAGCACTACATCTACACGACTTTTAAAAACATCCAGGGATGGGGCCTCCACCACTGCCCTGGGCAACCCATTCCAATGCCTAACAACCCTGTCAGTAAAGAAATTCTTCCTAATATCCCATCTAAACCTCCCCTGGAGCAACTTCAGGCCGTTTCCTCTCATCCTATTGCTTGTTACTTGGGAGAAGAGACCGACCCCCACCGCTCTACAACCGCCTTTCAGGTAGTTGTAGGGAGCGATCAGGTCTCCCCTCAGCCTTCTTTTCTCCAGGCTAAACAACCCCAGCTCCCTCAGCCGCTCCCCAATAAAACTCGTGCTCCAGACCCCTCACCAGCTTCGTTGCCCTTCGCTGGACATGCTCCAGCACGTCCATGTCCTTCTTGTGGTGAGGGGCCCAAAACTGAACACAGTATTCGAGGTGCGGCCTCACCAGTGCCAAGTACAGGGGTAACAGACAAGGCGAGGTCGGGCAGTGGACAAGCTCTGTGGATGCGGTAGCGATTTCAGCCATGCTGCCACAGAGAATAGCGTGCCCCAAGCCAATACTGCATGGCACAGGTACAGCAATAGTGTACTGCCAAGATGAAAGACCTCATCTGTTAGAAAAAGCAGCTTTGCCCTACATCTAGGCAACACGCAAGCTTATGAGACAAATCACGGCACCAAGGATGAGTGCCACATGCTGCCCTGCACGAACTAGGGGGCATTCTGTCCCTTCTTAAGCTGCAAACTCTGCCTCAAGCAAGCAAAGGCAGAAACAATGCTGCAGCAGCCATCCTATCCTTTTTTGAGTTCAGCAGCTGGTTCTGGAGCACGTGGCTGAGAAAGCTGCCTGGGGTAAAAAGACACATACCTGAGACACAATATATTGCGAGGAAGGACGCTGCTTGCTGTCATTTGATATGGCAAAAAACTCGGGTGGAAGCGGTTCTGAAGACAGAAGGTTCCTCGTGAGCAGAGCCTCTTTCCCCATGCCGGACTTTAGCTTCCCTTAGCCTGTGAGCCGACAGGCACGTGCATTCACTGGCTGGCTTTGCAACTCTGCTGCTGCTGGAGGAAAAAGCAGGAAAGGGACAGTGGGGAAAAAAATGGCCAGGGAAGTAAAGACGGGCGGAGGTGTACTGTGTTTCAGCTCTGAACGATGCCAGATACCCTCTTCTAAGCCATGGGGCTAGAGACCTACACTAAGGAAACACCTACCTTTGCTTTAGACTCAGGGGTAGCTTCAAGGGACAGGATCCAATTCACTTCCTTCTTAAAAAGCTGCTGCAGCCTGAATCAAGGCACACCAATGGTTACCTTAAACTCTACCCAAAGCCTGAAACTGAAGGTATCTTGTGGAGCAAGCTCGGGTCACTCCGAGAACCTAATTTATGTTTACATTCCGGCACTTAATGTGTCCGTAATATTCACTGTCTGCAAAGAATATAGACTGAATGAGAACTTTCACGATCGTACATCAAGAACTGCAGCACCGATATAAGCGGTCCACTCTGCTTCATGCTTAGGCACTGTTACATACAGATTACTTTTGGGTGGCTATTTGAGAATGCATTTTCGAAGCTGGTTCAAAAAATTGGTGCTTCCTTGATGTTGCAAACCAAGACATATGGGTCTGAGTTATGGCTCTGATTTCCAGCAACAGTGAGCTGTAAAACCAGGAAGCCATAGATTATACCTGTTCCTTTAAACACCTTGTGCTCTGCTTCACCCAAATAAGAGGTCCCTAAAGGCCCCTCTTCTTCATTGGAGAGCTTAAGCTGGAGTTGTTTGTAAACAGAGATAGTAATTTGTAAATAGAGATGGTCTCATGGGTGGCTGTGATTTCTGTCATGAAATAATTGAGTTCTAAATCTTTAGTGATATGAGAAAAACCGCTGGCAGAGCTACTACCCTGGATTTTGGGAGAGCAGACTTCGGGCTGCTCAAGGAACTAGTTGTCCCCCCTGGGAATCTGCTTTTGAGGATACTGGGGTACATAAATGCTGGTCACTTTTTAAGGACCTTCTTTCAAGAGCACAGGAGCAGGTAATTCCAACGTGTCAGAAGCCAAGCAAGCGAGGCAGAAGGCTGCCTTGGCTGAACAGGGATCTCCTGCAACTTAGGCGGAAAAAGAAAGCGTACGGACTTTGGAAGCAAGGACAGGCTACACAGGAGGACATACAGACATGCTATTTGCCTCTATAGGGAGAAAATTTGTGTGGCCCAAGCTCAGTTGGAGTTGAAGCTGGCTGGTACTGTGGTGGGTAACAAAAAAGGCTTTTTAAAGTATTTCAACAGCAAAAGGAAGACTAAAGAAAACATTGGTCCGTTACTCAATGAGGTTGGTCACCTTGTCACCAAATAAGAGTGAAGATAAAGCAGAGACATTTAATGCCTTCTTCACCTCTGTTTTATGACACTGACGAGGGGCCTGGGGGTGCCCAGAGTCCTGCATGGGAGGACCACAACTGGGGCGGTGATAAGCTCTCAGCTGACATTGAACTTGTACAGGATTTGCTGCTGCAACTGAATGCACCCAAGTCTATGGAGTCCCAAAAGGATTCATCCCAGGGTACTGAATGTTATTGCGAGACCTCTCTGTTATTTATCAACAGTCTTGGGAATCTGGAGAGGTCCCAGTTGACTGGAAGCTGCCAAATGTTGTCCCAATTTTCAAGAAGGGCAAGAAAGACGACCCTGGTAATTACAGGCCCGTCAGTTTCACTCTGGTGCCTGGTAAAATTATGGAGATTATTCTGGGAGTTATTGAAAAAGACCTGAAAGACAACACAGTCGTTGGTCAGAGCCAGCATGCCTTCATGAAGGGAAAGTCATGCCTGACTAAATAATCTTTCATGACAAGGTTACCTGCCTAGTGGACAAAGGGAAGGCAGCAGACGTAGGAGGGGTTTTTTTGGATTTTAGCAAAGCTTTTGGTACGGTCTCTCACAGTATCCTTCTGGACAGTGTCCAGCACGCAGTTAGACATGCACACAATACGAGGGGTGAACAACTGGCTGAAGGGTCAGGCTCAAAGAGCTGTAGTAAATGGGGTAACACCTAGCTGCTGGCCAGTCCCTAGTGGTGTTCCCCAGGGCTCAATTTTAGGGCCAGTTCTCTTCAAAGCTTTGATCAATGACCTAGACACAGGAGCTGAGCGCGCACTAAGCGTGCTGACAACAGTAAATTAGGAGGAGCCATTGATTCCCTCGAGGGGACAGAAGCCTTACAAAGAGATCTCGATAGATTAGCGTGCTGGGCAGTCACCTACCACACGCAATTTAACAAGAACAAATGCCAGATTCTGTACCTGGAATGGCGCAAATCCAGATGTACGTACAGAGCCGGGGACAAGAGACTGAAGTGCAGCCCTGCAGAAAGGGATCTGGGCGTTTTGGTCGATGGCAAGCTCTACGGGTCAAGAACGCGCCCCGTCAGGTAAAAGGGCCAACATTATGCTGGGGTGCATTAGGCACAGTATAGCTAACTGGTCAAAAGAAGTGATGGTCCCACTCTACTCAGCACTGGCCCAGCCTCACCTCGGGTACTGTGTGCAGTTTGGGGCTCCACAACATAAGGATATAAAAACATTGGAATGTGTCCAAAGGAGGGCAACAAAGATGGCGGAAGAAGGCATGACTTACGAGGGGCAGCTGAGGCTACTAGGTTTGTTCAGCTTCGAGGAGACGGAGGGCTGACCTCATTGCTGCCTACAACTTCTTCACGAGGGGAAGCAGAGGGAGGTGCTCATCTCTTCTCTTTGGTGTCCAGCAACCAGACACGAGGGAATGGCTTAAAGCTGCATCAGGGGAAGTCCAGATTGGGTATGAGGAAAAAGTTCTTCGCTGACAGGGTGGTCAAGCAACCCAGGGAAGTGGTTACGGCCCCACGCCTGTCTCTAAACACACCTTGAACAGACAACGCTCTTATCCACGGTTTAACTTTTAGGTTGCCTTGTGTGCAGTGAGGTGCTGGACTCGATGATCCTTGTGGGTCCCTTCTAGGTCAGGATATTCTACGATTCTATGACTCCATGAAATCTCCAAGTCCTAAATCCAGTTATAAGGCAGCCCAGAGAGAAACAGAAAAAGCTCGCCCCTGAAGCAGGCAAGATTTTGCCTTTGAAACCCAAGCACAGAGGAGAGTTTAGTCAGTGGAGGAAGATTTCTCCCATACTTTTGGCCAGTAAAGGGGGGGGGGGGGCAGGGAATCAAGGTGGTCAGGACACAGTACGTACATGCTGCTGTGACATGGAAAAGCAGGTAAACCTGTACTCATCTCTAGCACCTATAGGCAGCTAAGACACTGGCCCTGGTCACGCAGGCAGCTATATGAGTGTCCGCACCTGCTCATTCTCTCCCCACCCTGTGCTCTCTCAGTGAACAGGAGGGTATTTCTCTTGCTCCTTTCGCCACAACATCCCGATCCTGTCTTTGACCAAATAAAAGCTCTGTTCCACCTCTCCCTACACAAAATAACCTCTTTTTCAGGCACTAAGCACACTTAGACACAGTATAAATTTGGGGGCTTTTAATTTTTACAAATGTTTGAAAGAATCACTGAGCAGACAGTGTCACAGATATTCCAGCAGTGACAGGCACCCAATGAATAACATTTTCCTGAATTCAGTCCCAGGTTCTCTTGGGGTCAAGAGCAAAAGAGAAACAAAATTTACTAGGAAAAAAGCCCGGTGCTGATGGCAGGAGAACTCCCTTGCTTGGCCAAAAAAAATTCTGATTTTACCCTACAGAAACCTAAAGATTAATGAAGATTAGAGGCGAATTACTATATCCACATGGGTTAATACCAGTAAGCCCCCTTGCCCCCTCCCCAGATTTAACTGGTGGGGTGAGGAAGGAATTACAGCCGCCTAGAGGCAGAGCCCAGTCCCTTAACTGGATCACCACAGATGGAGCAGGGGCATGGGAACCACATCTGGCTACTGGCTTAACAACTTCAAAGTGAGGGTAAACAATGCTAGTGGAGGGAGTTCAAAGCTCCTCACTCGTATCTTCTGCCGGTCAGCGCCGCTGGTTCTAGGAGGCTTTGGTTTCTTTCATTTCTTCCCTTGTTTGAGCAGGAGACTGTCACTGAAAGGGAGACAGAAATGAGTCGTCAGTCCAGAAAGCACAAGCAAAGGTGAACCAAACCCTCACTACAGACTTGGGGGTGTGGGGTGTCACACGTGAAGGACCTGGACTTTCAAGACCTTCCTACTAGGTCCTTTTTTCAAAGCCCCTTAAGCCTTCTGGGATGAGTAAGACAGAATCTGGTCAGAAGTAAGGAAGAAGGATCTTACAATCAGAGATTCCCACAGAAAAGAAAGCAGCTCTGGCTTCCTTTCTTGATTCTAAGAAATCTAAGCTTTTAGCCGCGTGCTATCAACTCAGCTGGCACTGCCTTGTCCAGCAAACACTGGACAGATGCGGCAAAGCCACCAAACTCCTGCCAGCTCTGAAAGGAGGGAATGGGGTTTTCTACCATGGACTGGAAAGCTTTTGGAGAGTAACAAAACACATCACAATGGGAACTGAGGTAGAGATGCAATAAACTTCCTGTGGCCAGAAAGGCCCAAGCCAGAACCAACCCAGGCACCAGGCAAACATCAACACCCTTATTCCAAGTACTAAGAAAAGGATCAAAATAAACCACGCCTTACCTTCCTCTGTGTGTCAGGAGATGCAGTAAGGGGGAGGGTGGAGGAAGAAAAACAAGATTAAATGGATTAGATTTAACAAAAATCTCAAACTTCCACAGGAAGTAAGACTGCTCCCTACTTGGCTGCGTCCTCTGGCATCAGGCTCCTCTCAGAGAAAAGATCCCGAGAGAGCTCCAGAAAGGGGACCAGCCTCACAGGCAGGGTGCAGATAAATCCGGCCATCCGGCCCCTTTACCTGGTGAAGCCCTCATCCTGCAGGTTCAGTACCAAGTTATCTGCTGTGAGATACACACGGTTTTGTGAGCCAGCGATCTGAAAAGAAATACATTACAGAGATGGCATAAAGGAATATAAACGCACATAGAGGAGCACCACTAATAAAGAACCTGTCTCCCCCTCCAGATACAGCACTCTTGTTCACTTAAGATCTCCGGTAAATCAATGCAATTCCCCAGAACAACTCTGTAACTTCCTGACTTTCCATCCCAGTGCCATCAGACTTTCTAGAAGAAGTGTTCATTCTGTCTCTCTGTCAGAAAGACCTTTGATCCCACCCTTATCTGTTCCCCTTTCTCAGACTGCAGGATACCAGGAGCTTTTGGTGGCTGCAGCAGAGTGTGGGTGATGGAATCTGATGTGGATCTGGCCTTGTCGTATGGAGGGCATGAACTCCTAGCCTCACATCACTGCAGGCTAAATCTTAAGCTCTACTTGAGCAGAGAAGGGCTGGGTGGGAACAAAGATCAGGACATGCCAGGTCACATTCGCCTTAAATTCATCATATGGCCACTGGGCTGGGAGGACAGCACAAGGACGGCAAAAGGACGAAGGGAATTCCGTGCCCCGATGCTCACCGTTTTTGAGATGTTTTGAGCAGCTCGGATCTTACGTAGCTTGATGTAGCCTGGGTTCCTGCTGAGAGCTTCACCGAGGTACAGGGCAGCAAAGTTAAGGAAAAACCTGCTAACAGAAGCCGCCTACCCTCAAGGAATTCTTCCTAAGCTCAGGGGAAAAAGCATCTCTACCCCGGTAACTTGGGCCATTGGGCAGGCATGTTTTTACTTCCCCAAATCAAGAACAACTTCATAGATTATGGTCACACACGGCCAATAAGTTAAACCTTACAACAGGCAGTGAAGGTTCATGGCCTTCTCTGCTCTGACCTGTGACCTCAGACAAAACCTCACCCCAGCCAACTACGGGGGGGGAGAACAAATGACAGTGACCTACTTGTAGCTGTCATCTGGTAACAGTCTCCTAAGCGTGAGCCCAATGTCACAGATTCTCAGGACTGTCAAACTCACAAGCCACATCCCTCAAAATCTTCCAAAGCAGGATATCATCTTGGCAGCTGTAGCTTCCCCTTCGGCCTGAACAATCTTTTGCTTCTGCTCCTGCTTGGCCTTCTCCACCAGAAACTGTGCGCGCTGTGCCTCCTGCTGGGCTGTGGACAGAAGGGCCAAAAGCATCAGAAGCAGATCCCACCTCCTGAGCCCTCCCACCAGAACCCTCGGGCTGAGGCCTTGGGGCTCTGCTTCCCAAAGAACTGGGAGCGTTCTGGGGCCGTAGCCACAAGCACTGCAAATGCATCTGAGTGTACTTGAGTTTTTCTTAAATAAAATCAACAGGATGCAGACCCTCTACACACAATCCCCACAGTAAGTGACAGAGTCCCAGTCTGAAGAGGAACCCTAGTCTTAGAACTCAGACCCTCCGATGATCTATCCTATTAGCTATGACCCCAAGTTTTCTGATAACACTTGTAAAATATCCTCTTTAGCTCCATTACTAAGGAGGCTGAGATTTATAACTCTGTAGCTGTATCAATGCGAAAGCAGTGGCACGCGAGCCCTGATTCCGCTTCCTTGTTTCATTACTCGGTGAAAAGGCAAAGGCAATCCACCCTTTTCAGGCATAAATTGAACTCACCCACTTGCTTCGCCTCTACAGCTGCTGTGTATTCACGACTGAAACTCAGCTCTGTGATAGCCACATCATCCAGGATGAGGCTGAAATCCTTGGCTCTCTCTGTCAGCTCTCGCCTAATGAGCAGAGACACCTGAAACACAAACATCACAAAAAGAGTAGCAAACACAGGCTCTTTCTCACTTCCTGTGCGCTGCAAAAGCGCAGCACAACTGCTCTTCACAGTTCATTCACGTCGGGCCCCAGAGAGGCATTTCCTAAAACAAACCCTGAGCCATGGACATTAATACCATCTCCGAATCTGTTGCCTCTAAATAACGCTGCATATCCATAGCTACACACTTTCCAAAGTATATTACAGCTTATTTATAGCTACTACTTAACTATACTATACAATTAATATTGCAGTAAATTTTCTTTTACATCCTACCACATCTAGTTCCACAGTTCCCACATGTTTTGGCAGTATGTATTTCCTTCTCCCCCTTGAATCTGCCACTGTTTGCAATTTGACTGTCTCTTTATATTTGTACTCAGATGCAGGAAAAAAAAAAATAATTACCACATAATTATTTTTACCACGTATCACGTCTCTTAATTACCGTAGCTACTTGCCCAGTGTGGCTACTCCACTTTTTTTTGGTCTCTTTGGAGGAGTGCTGTTGGCAGTTATTTTGATTTATTCTACCTTTAACTCGCCAGTACCTTTCTCAGGCAGGCTGACATGTCCTGCAACAAATATTGACTTAAATAGAAATTATTGCTACAGTATCACATGCTTGACCAGCCTAGCATTTGCTTTTACTGCAACTGTTTCTGAGCAGAGTTCTAAAATGATACCAGAAACCTTTACTGTGTGAACTGCCAAGTGCATACCTATGTAAAGTCACTTCATTTGCTTCTGGTTATCAACCACTTCAATACACATCACTCTACAGTAACGAACACTAGATGAATATATGACAAGAAAGCAAATTCAATACAGTTTGTTCAGATATTTCAGAGATAATTCAGAGTCGTCTTCGCTTCTGAGAAACCTAAATCCCTTGCAGACATTGTTTCTTTGTTGTCACATCCTCCCTTTCCGCTCATTCTCTTTACACAAGAGCATGAGTGAGCCCCTTCAGTGCACACCACGTAGCCTAGCACAAAACCCTGAAGTCCCTGCTATGGATCAGTTCTCACAACAAGTTCTACTCTTTGCTTTTTTTTGTCATGGCTCAGAAACTAGTTAAGAAATGCTTTGTATTTCATCTGATAACTTATCCTCTTTAGCAGTCTCATGCAGGATCTCCTCTAAAGCCTTTTAAAAGAAGACCAGCAACTTCTCTCTCCCTCAGCTGCGATAGGTGATGAATATTCTCAGAATCCCTGGCAATCAAATTATCAGAACGCAAACTTTCAGATACCAGCTTTTTAAAGCTAAATATTTCCATTATTTTGCAACCCACCCCACCCCCACCCCGACTACCCCCTAATCTTTTTCTAAATAGAAATATTTGCTACCCTTCTGTAGCATCCTTTACTGAAAGTTCACTGCTTTGTTAACTGCTCATCCACTTCGCTTTTCAAATCCTTTAAAACTGTTTAATTTGCTCTGACACCTCTTCTGAGACCCATGTAGGACCAAGTAATAATATTTTTTAAAGCCCATTCTACTTTTATCTGTGGACTATGATGTAAATCAGCGCTCCCTCCCCCATCGTCACGTTACAGTGCAGTTTTGCATATATACCGACAAATGCAGTTTTTTTCTCAGAAGCTAGCAATACAGCCTTAGTGCTTGTATCTGTATCGGAATCAAACTGGAAGTGCGATACAGTTCCATACCCTGTCCATTCGGATACACCATCTGTTATAACATTCCCCGTATCCACAGTTCAGTTGCTTCTTTGTAATCTGAGCGTGTCTCCTCCAGAAGAGTTTACCTGAGCTCTCTGAGTGATGAGCTGCGAAGCGTTAAACTTGGCTACCACGCTCTTAAGGACTTCATTAACGATGGAAGGCAGGACTCGCTCCTCGTAGTCCAGGCCCAGGCGCTGGTACATGCTGGGCAGCTCTGCAGCATTGGGGCGTGTGAGAACACGCAACGAAATGTTCACCATCTGCAAGTCTGAAGAGGAAAAAAAGAGAGATGAGCAGGGCCAGAGGGGGGCAGCTGGACTCCTGCCCCCTCCGTCCCTCCCACCCCCAAGGCACCGCCGGGGCCTCCTCCTCCTCTGGCCTGCGGGGCCGTTCTCACCTTTGGAGCCGGTGGGGGAGGAAATTTTCCGTGGCCGGGCTCGAATATCGTAGATGATGGGGTACTGGAACCAGGGGATCCTGCGAGGAGCAGGAGGAGCGTTACGGCGCGGGCAGCCGCAGAGGCCGGGAGCAGGCTCGGGGCTGGGGGAGCTGGGCCCTACCTGAAGTGCAGCCCCTCGGCGAGGATAGTGTCCTGCTGGACGCCGCCGATGCGGTTGAAGAAGATGGCCCGTTGGCCGCCTTCCACTGCGGGGAGAAGGGGAGGGTCAGCGCGGGCGGCGGAGGAACCGGGCGCGGGGAGGGGGGCGGTGCTGGACACTCACCGATAAAAACGGACTCGCGGACGCCGTAGGCCAGGGCGCCGGCGCCCAGCAGCAGCTTGAGGGCGGTGCCGACGCCGCGCGGCCCAGCCGGCAGCCGCCCCGCCAGGTCCTTCAGGTTCTGCGCCATGGCCGCGCCGCGCCGCACCGCACCACACCGCCCACCCCGCCGGGAAGGACACCGGAAGCTGCCGCCGCTAAGGCCCTCCGGCGGGAAACCGCGGCGCGCCTGAGGGAGGTGCCACTTCCCCGTCCCTCTCCGACACCGCCTTCCGGCGCGGCCGCACTGCGCTCCGGAAGTGGGTCAGGCCGGAGGTAGATAACGGGAGCTTCCCAGGCACCATCTTGGGTGGCCGCGGCGGCCTGTGGGGGTCCTGGGGACGGGACGGGGCGGGGCGGCGGTGCTCCCGGTGACGCGTGTCCGGTGCCGCGCGGGGCGGTGGTAACAAAATGGCGGCGCCCAGGCGGCCTCGTGAGGAGGGAGAGGCGGTGGTTGAAGACGTTTTGGTGGAGGCGAAGCGGCCCCGCGGGCAGCGGCGGCTCTTGGTGGTGCTGGAGGGGGCGAGTCTGGAGACCGTGAAGGTGCTGGCGGCGGCGGCGGCGGGTCCGGCCCCGTTTGGCCGGAGGCGGCCGCGGGCGCCATTGCCCACCTGTCCGTGCTTTGGCCGTAGGTGGGGAAGACGTTCGAGCTCCTCAACTGCGACAAGCACAAGGCGCTGCTGCTGCGGAACGGCCGGGACCCCGGGGAGGTGCGGCCCGACATCACCCACCAGGTACCGGCTGGAGCCGGGCAGCGTCCGTGCCGGCCTGGGCTGCGGGGCGCGGCGGTGGCAGAGCAGCCCGGCAGTCGGCTTGAGGAGCTTGTCCCTCGGGTCTGGGGGGGGCTCTGCTTGTGCCCCTGGAACGGGGGCGAGTTTGGCCTTACCCACTGTGCTTGTGAGTTTAGTCTTTATTCGGGTAGGGGGTTGCTTTCTCTCAGTGTTACAGCAGAACTCGCGTAGTTAGGTGAACGCCTTTCTGCCTCAACATGGGTCCCTTCTGCGTTCATGGGGCCTAACTCAACTTTTCCAAGAGTCCTCTCTCTTGTGTCTTTTCTATTTCTGCTACTGTGTGTTTTCCTATTTTAGAGTCTCCTGATGCTCATGGACAGCCCACTGAATCGGGCTGGTCTCCTGCAGGTTTATATCCATACCCAGAAGAATGTTCTAATTGAAGTCAATCCCCAAACCAGAATCCCAAGAACTTTTGATCGATTCTGTGGTCTTATGGGTAAGAGATTCAAACTTTATACCAGCCACAAAATAATGTAGGAAGGTGGTTAGGAGTGGAAGAACTGTGGGAAGAGTCAGAAAGTTGCACCAACCTTAAAAATGTGAGAGCAGAGACATGAAAGCATGTTTTTGTGAGTTCCAGGATGCATAGTCCAACTATGTGTTCCTTAGTGCAGTGGGGAGTCCCTGCATGACTCTGCACTGTGCTAGCAACAGAGTAAATCACTGATCAGTATTTCTTAGGACTGCTTTAGAAAACACGGGAACGCTAAACATGGGACTTCTTGTCTACTTCAGCTCTGATCACTAGGTAGAGGATAGGATCCCTCCAACAAAAGAACAGACAGCTTAAGTAAGTTTCTTCTCTCGTCAGTTCAGTTGCTGCATAAGCTCAGCGTTCGAGCAGCTGATGGGCCTCAGAAATTGTTGAAGGTAAACATTCTTTGACTATTCACAGGTAATGTTGCAATATTCCTCCTTTGCAGTTAGCGATGTAGGAGTGTGTGTGGGGGGTTGGGTCTTTTTTTTTTTTTTTTTGTACAAGCAATGGACTTACCTATGTGGCTGGGTCTCTTACCTCTACACCCCTATTAAGTTTCTGCTTTCTGTAGGTGATTAAAAATCCAGTCAGTGATCATCTCCCTGTGGGCTGTATGAAGATTGGTACCTCTTTTGCAGTTCCAAAGGTGTCAGATCTGCGTGAACTGGTTCCTACAGCAGAGCCAGTTGCCATTGTTGTGGGAGCTTTTGCCCACGGTTCGGTAAGTGCATATATCCCTTATTCGGAGCTGTAAAAACCTTTATCAGCATAGATTTCAATTTTGTTCTGAGTATGGGGATTTTTTTTTTGGCTCTCTTTTTTGGCTTGATTCTCCCTGTCCCACCCTGGTTTGTTGGTTTTTTTTTTGTGGTGTCCCCCCACCCCCTGCCGCTCCAGGTAGGCTTGTCAAAAAAATGCCCAATGCTGCAACACTTGGGACTTTCCTCTCTCCCAAGAGGGCACTAGTGAGGGCTAGCAGTTGTCCTGCTGGAGAAATACTGTGCCTCTCCAACAGATGGAGATAGATGGGACTGAGAACTTGCAGCTTGACTTTTTTTTTTTTCTTTCCTCTCTTCCCCTAGGTCAATGTTGACTATACAGAAAAGATGATCTCCATCAGCAGCTATCCCCTCTCTGCTGCCCTGACATGTGCTAAAATTACTACTGCCTTTGAGGAAGTCTGGGGAGTAGTATGAGCTTCTACGGCTACTGCTGTCACGGTGGACTTTCTATACAGTGACTCCACATTCCGGAAAGGCTCTTTTACTTGGGTGCGGACCTGGTGCAACTTTGGGCTCCTGGAAGGGAAAAAGCTTCAGTTTTGTCCTTGTAGCTTCTGGAGCAATGAGACTTTAAATGGACTGCCCCATGGACCCTTTTTCCTCCTATTAAAGGTCACTTTTGATAATGGTGCTTGTATATTTTACTTACTGATGTTTCATATGTGGGCAGGCTCGATCCCTTTATAGCAGGGACTCGGCCCAAATTTGTCACGGAACTGAAATTCTTAGCTGTGCCCTGCTCACCCTGCAGCTGATTCTGCTCAGTCCTGAAGAATCACCTCGCTCGGTGGGGTTGTGACAGTTCACGCTACCGCACCGAGGCACCCAAGAGGAAGGGAGCTGAAGCTGATATGAAAAAGACCAGGAGCAATTTTTATCTTGGATGACAAACGTAGAAAAGTCAGAAGGTGGCTCCGATCCAATACAGTGCCTGCCTCGAGTGTTTTACAATCACCTGGTATCAGCAGAGAGACACGAGTGTCCGCCAGAGGGCCGGCAGAGAGATAAGGCAACATACAGAAGGTGGAGGATCTGGAAGGAGGCTTAGTCCGTTCCCCCTCCTTTTGGGTCTGACCCTCGGCTTTCTCTTTTCCCCTCCTCGCGTTGAAAAAAAAGTCATACTTCAACACAGCAAACTTGGCAGGTGATGCTTTGCTTCTGGAGTGTTAAAGCAACTCCTACAAATGCACAGGTGGTACAATCTGAAAAAGAGAAAAGGGCTCAATTTGTTTTGGTTGATTTTATGTGTTTGCCTTTCACCTTGGGGTGTAACATTGCTGCCCCACTTCACCTCCTAGGCCAAGTGCGGGATTCTCTCTACTTTGTACAGCCTTACCTTTTGGCTGTTACTCTGCTTTTTTTAGCTTTTCTTTTCGTGGCACAACTAATCTGCGAATGTAAGGCAACACCAGTAATAAGGTGAAGAACAACACATGGCCAAAGAAATAAATAGACCTGTACACCTGTAAAGAGAAAGGCAGGGTTAAGGATCAGCAAGCAGCTTTGAGCCAAGAACGTATGAGGGGGGATGGAGGGAAAAGGGTTGGTTGCATGGGTTCTCTGTCTGTGGGTACTAAATACCTTCATCCATTTGTCCCAGGTGAAAAGGCAAAATGGCACCAGAGAGTAACCCATAAACATCCAGTGGTTAGCCTGCTGCAGCACGTAGAAGATGGGCCGCAAGGCAGTGATGGAGGCCAGAGTGCTTAGGGGAGGACTGTCCCGAACAAGGTTTATGACCTAATTGAAAGACAAAACAGTTCTGGTTGGTTGGATGTCCCATGGCTCTATATGCAGGCTCTGGGGCCAAAGTTATCTATCCAGCTGCATAAAATGAATTTTAGTAAGCAGTTAGTCTAAAAAAAGTAGCTAAGTAACCCCATCCTGCTCAATGTTTTAATTAAAAAAAAAAAACCAGTTTAAATATGGAATATTGTTCTCTCAGTACTGGGAGATCTAGCAGAGGCATTCAGCTCATGTGCTTGTCCTCCAACCTTTCGAGCTGCCAAGCACTTCAGTTGCTCTCTACTCATATGCCAAGTTCTCCACTTTTCTTCCTGTCAGCTTCTGCGATAAATTTATGGCTTGCCCACGCAGAAGCCAGCAACCTACTGAACTCCTGAGAACTGAACCGTATCATGTTTGAAAACCATTTCCAAAGCGAACGGTTATTTTTCGTATTTAATCCAAGTAAAGCCTTCAGCGTGGCAGTTTCCAGACTGACGGGGAAAGGCTAACACAGGCCACCCCATTCTGGTAAGTCAGACAAAGCGCACCTGTCTTTCAACGATGACTATAAGCAACTCCATTTGAAAGCACACCAGGTAGCCAGAGTGCAGCCCGTGCCAAATGGCCAGGAAGAACAGGGCCAGTGCCTGTGACAGCAGTTTGTTACCCAGGAACTTCAGACGCTTGAAGATGTAGCTAGAGCAGAAAAGAAACAAAGTGCTTCTAGTTTATTGTCTGTCCTCCCCTCTCCGTGTCAGAGATGCAGGGCCCAGGGGACCATCCGCCTTTGCACACCCTGTGGTGACAGAAACAGCAAGACTGCTCCCCTTACCAGGGCAAAATGTACCTCAGCCCTTGTCTTAAAGAAAGCCCAGCTAACGGGGAGAAGTGGTTCATCCAACAACGCGCACAGAAACAATATTTTACAATTCAGTTGTGTGTCCCAGCAAGTGCCGAACAAAAACCTGGCTGAGTCATTGTGTAGGGAGCGTCAAGAGGCATGATGTGGGAAGCAGCTGTTAAGAGCTGTTCTGTGGCTGTTTGAGCGGGCAGGCCGAAGGGCTCGCTGTAGTCCTGTTCTAGCCCCTGCCCTCCTGCTGCCGTCAACTGCTTGCCTGTATTAATGAACGGCCCTTTTAGATTGAACGAAAAGATCTGTCTAACCCAGTAACCTGTTTCAAATGGCACAGCAGCAGCAAAACGTGGAAGAAAGAGTGTAAGAAGTGAAAACTGGCAGATTCTTCCTCTGATGCTCCCTCTCAGCCTAGGGTCTTGGTTCTGTTGACACAGATGTTACTGACACATTACAGAAGGGGAATTTTGTCCTGCTCACCGGGCCACCCAAGCGTTGGTGTTGATGTTGAAAGAAGCAATGGTCCCTGTGAACAAAGGTGTTGTCTCATACAGCCAGACCTTCATGTTGGCGCAGGCATCCCACAAGGGCTTTCCGCTCTGGTCCTTCCCATTGTACCCCAGACCAACAAGGATGCAGACACCTTCCTACGGAAAACGATTCACAAGAAAGATGAGAGGAAAACATTGCCCCCTCCTTTTTTCCTTTTTTTTTTTTCTGAAAGGCAGAGCTAGGGAAGCTCTGACTCTCACTGTGTTGAGTGGAAAGCACTGCTGCAGATGGAATAAGTGGATTAAAAACTGCCTGCTTTTTAGTTAGCTAGCCTTTGCTAACTTAAAGCAAGCTAAACTGACCTGCACTGATCTCCTTTAGGCCTAAGTCCAAGAGCATACTAAGTAGCTGCAAAGGCACAACCTTTGTTCATTTGTCTTTTGTTTCTGGAACGACATCTAGACTCACCGTAACGAGCCAGCAAGTTACGTATTTGTAGAGTATAATTTTGCCCCAGATCAATATGTAACCACAACGGAACCAGAAAGGCTTCTCCTGCAGAGATAAGAGTGAAACAGAATAAAAATAAAAACCGGAGGCGAGTGGCAGTAATGAGACAAGGCAGACGAGATCTCATCACTGTCTTTTTGGGTTTAATCTGATGTATGTTAAGACTGCTATATGGACTGGACAGCCAGGCTATTTGGCTTATGCAAATTTACACATCATTCTCCTTCCTTTGGCAATACTTGGCTGTACTGAAATAGGTGCTTTGGAAAGACTCTGGGATTAGCAGTCACTGCGGCATTTACACCCTCGTTTATTCATACTGACACAGAAACACTGATAATCTGCAGGTAGGAATTACTTGTTAAGAGTTTTCTGAGAACCTCAAAGATTCTGGTGAGCCTTGCAAGTTACTCTAGTTTAGTTCTTTGCATGTAATGCTTAAATGGAAGGTCATTAAAAGGTCACAAAATAATATGTTAGGTTTCCAAAAACAACAGTAGCATCTAAGATTAGTTTTTTATTTGTAAAAGTTTTCATTTGGTTCAGTTCAGCTTAACACATTCCTGTTCTGCATCAAATGGAATCCACAGGACAGGCAGTAAAGCCAAATCAGTTGTGGAAAGGCTTATCACTAGTTGCTACCTTATCTTTTAAATTGAGGCAAAACTGAAAAAAAAAATTAAAAATCCACTCTTGTAGATCCAGTGCCCACCAGAGAAGGGGAATTCTTCCACACCCCAGAACTGCCAAATGAATACATACCATATAATCATCTGAGATGAGGTATTCATCAGAGACGTACAGGCTTGACAAGGTATAGGTTACTAGAAACAAGAGGCCCAAACCCAGGCGCTTGAGTGCAGGCACAAAACTGAGAAAGAAAAATATGAAGGTCAAAGAAAGCCTCGGAAAGGGACCATCAAAGTCAGAATTTTAAAAACAGAAGTGGGGAAGAGGAGGTAGGGGAGATAGCGATAGGGAGTCACCACGTTCCACTGCAGCAGATGCCTCCATTTGGAAGCTGGGATGCTAACATTACCAGGTGGGGACCGCGTCTGTACTAAAGATGTCAAATGTTTGTCGACGTTCATGCCCTGGAACAATGCTAGGACATTAAGCAGAGAGTTGTGAGCAACTTTTGAAAGACTGCCTTGTCTTTTAAATCACTTTTGGTCACAGTGCTTTAGTGTCCAGGTAAGAAGGCACTCTGCTGCAGAGAACATGTGGAGGATTCAGCATTCTGGGATCTTAGGAAGGTGAGGAGCTAAGTGGCTTTTTATTACCTATTGGGTCTCTGGCCTTGAACGTCAGTCATCTCACCCCTTGCCAGTTTCTGATAGGCTGTCATGGAGAACTGAGGCCCCACCATGAAGGCACCATAGAAATAGGAGAATCCTGAGACCTCCAGCAAGGTAGGAACTCCCCGGACAGCAAATCGCCGCTGCTCAGGGGTCAGGAACTCCTGCACCAAAGGGAGTGGCATTAACGTCATCCTAGGGGATCTCGCACTGGCTCTGGATGTTAGGTTCTCAGCCTGCCTCCTTAATGGTCTCAGTTCTTGCTCTCCTTGTATATGGAACTTTCCACTTTGTACTTCACATCCATTCCTCTCTCCAGCCCTCTCTAGCCCACCGCCTCTAAATAGCAACAAGATCTAATGGTCGAGACCAGTTGCACAGATCTCTGTTCCCAAGTAAGCTCAAAACATGGAAGGGATCTATTGACATGCATCCCCACCAGCACAGTAGGCACAGTAAAGCACTGTATCTGACCTATTCCAGTCCCTGACTGCAATCGCATGCACTCTCCCAAGACCTTACCGTCCTACAGTTCCTACTTCTTGATGGAAGAATTCATTGTCTTTAAATACTTGAAACTTCAGCTCAGGAAATTTCAGCTCAACCTTGTTTTCCTGCAGTCAGCAGTGATTCCGTGGATGCTAAAGGCTCGTTCAGGCCCCAAACAGGAGATGAGGAATGCAGATACTTGAAGTAGGATTAACAGACTGTAGCAAGTGTTCTGCCCTCTCCCATACATTGTGCTGTGGAAGTTCTCTCCCTGTTTCATCTGCTCTAACAACAGGGCCCTAACAAATGGTAAAGGGCAACCATTCACAAGGATATGGTCAGACTGAACAAAGGAAAGGAAGATGGGAACCGAGATCCAGTGCTGGTGGTCTGCAAGTTAAAGGTACGCTACCCACAAGACACAGAGCATTGGGGATCGGGAATCTAAAGCAACAGATTTGGGGGAAGGAGATGGTGGGGAATTTGGAAGGAGGCAGAATAATATTCTGACATGATTGAAACAACTTTTGTCCATCTCTAATCACTACTGTTCCAAATTATTTCTTTCCACTCCAGAATTCAGTGCCCTCAGACACTCAGAGAGGCTCCCCTCTCAGCTACGGCTTTTACCAAACAATGAATGCAGCTTGCTAGCTCGCATCCTTTGAACTTGGTTTTGTGACCTCTAGCTCACTGGAATGGCACAGAAGAAGGGAGGAGGAATGAAGGAGAAAGGGTGTCTTACCGGATCTTTTCCTCCATCATAGTAATCGATGGCCAGACCTAGAGGTGAGAAACAATTATCTGAAGCCCTGGGATGGGCTGGTTGGGCTGAACAAGCAGTCCTCTCTTCCCTGAGGCACAGCTTGCAGAGTGCAAGAGATAGGAGGGAGGTGTCACTCACCAATCAACTTGAGCGTCAAGACACAATGTGGCATTGTCCACTTGATATCATAATGCTCTGTGGCTGTGAAGTAATATCCAGCCATAAGGTATGTCTGCAAGAAACCATTGTTTGGGTTATTCAAACTAATTCTTCCAGCTGGTTTTGATCTGCCTCCACTTTTCCACCCACAGTTGCTACTGGGAAGTGCAGAACTGAACAGAGGTCCCCTTTCTACAAACCGATGCAGTAAGAAATAGAATTTTACCATCTGAAAGAAGAACGTGGTGAAGACGGCAGTGATTGTGCGACCCATTAGTCTCAGTATGAGGAACTGGATTAGGACACATAGCAGGGAATGAAAGAACTGCATCCCTGTGGGACGGGAGAGAGAGAGGTGTGAAGCAGAAATGACATTTGCCTACTACAGGTCCTCCCAAACCACAGCACACCCTGGGCCAGGCAGCTCTCTCTTCCCAAACTCATCTTACCAAAATTGAAGTAAGCAATTGAGAGTCCTGTGAACACATTGTAGAGATGAATGAGGTAGGTCTCCTTCTGGAAGAGGAAATAGCGCTGGAACAAGGCAAAAGGATATCCTGAGTAGAGGAGGAAAAAAAAAGATGAGAGAGTTGTAAATTAGTGTAGACAAGCATTTGTAATGGTCCAGATTATAGCTTTCTTGAACATGTTATTAGGAACATGTACTTTACACAGACGCATCATCAACACAGGTCACCGTGCACATTCCTGATACTGTATTTCCATCTTGGGAGATAGATGCCAGATGAATTACTCTGTATATTATACAGAAGAAAATACTTTAACAGGAACATAATTATAACAAAGTTGACATTGAAGTGCAATAAATTCCAGGATTACAGTTTCTGGCCTCATTCAATACATGAGATGGATAATGCTGAAATACATGACTCAGACTTCAGTCTCCGATTCATTTCCAGATTCTATGACAAATACAGTGAACATGGCAAGAAGCTAGATTTAAAAAAAAAAGGGGTGGGAATTTTATGGTTAATACCATTACATTGTTCTAAAAATTCCAATCCTCCCTCCCACCTCAATGAGTTCTTACATGATACTGACCGGCTTTAATCCGAGTTCCTCAAGTGACCTCCAGTAGTACACTTTCTTTTCTAACTCTCCAACTTCAGATTTGCATCTGATTTGTGAACTACTGGGCACACAAAGCTGTAACTAAGATCCACTGGGACTACGTGTGTAGTACTTCTGAAAAAACCAAAGTCAGAAGCATTTCATATAGAGCAGCAAAGATAAGTGGAAGGAGTTTTTTCCTTGCATTGTCTGCCTGTTAGCTCCTAGTCTAATTTGGGAATGCCTCCAGATTATTCACCTGTGGCTCTAGTGAGAAGCAAACATTTACGAAGCACTCTGGTAGTACGGTGAGAAGTGCCATACAGAAACCCGTGAGTAATTAAATTCTGTCGTCTAGGTGAGGTTCATGTAGCATGCAATAAACATTGCCACATACTAGACAATAAATATATTACATTTTAATACTTATTGACATTGTCCATCTCATGAGTATGTGAAGTCTGTTCACGCAATTAGTGTTTCTAAAGGCATGTACACAACGAGCTGAACTGGGATAGCAGAAGCAACTTTAATTCTGGCATTTCGTAACGTATTGCTTTACTTCGCAAGCTTGTGTTCTTTTAGCCTGACAAAAGAAAACAAATCTCTTGTACCAAAAAAAAAGGAAATTCATCACATACACAATACTGGCATCCACACTGCTTATTAGCCTAGCTGAAATCTGTAGCAGTGGATAGATCTCTGCTACTTGTACTAGTGGAGTAATAGTAGTAGTACATAGTTGTGTTTAACGTGGAGCAGTAATAAAAGGTGACAAAATGCACATTTTGCCAAGAAGTGTTTGACGGATGGAAGGGTTCCAATAAGCAAGGCCAAATCTAGTCACTATGTGAGAGGAAATGAGAAACTTTGTCACGTTGTGTAAAATAAGTGTCTTGCAGTCTGTCAGTGCTAACAGGATGAGGTGTGACTGGTGCCATTTTAAGGTCCCCTCCGTGCCCCCAAATCCCTTGGGAGGGACTCCCAGAGTTTGGGACTTTTGGGCTGCCTTCTAGATCCCGGACAGCAGCATGCTTTACAGAGCCCAGATGTGTACCTGCCGCTTCTTGAAACTGAGCTGCTGCTCCTCATTTCCTCAGCCTCTTGCCACCCCTCTTTCGGTCTTCCCTGCCTCCTCATTCCTGTTCCTTCCTCCTTTTGTGTCCTGTGCCGGTTTCCAGGCCACAGGCTGCTTTCTCGGTCTGAGCGGCCGGCCAGCCCCACATACCATGGCTCTTCGCCTGCAGAGCCCGGCAACCTCGCTCCTGCTCATCCAGTTTGCTCTTCCCTTCCCCAACAGCGGCTCTACGTTCCCCTCTGAAGTGCCTTACCCAAACCGTCCCTTTCCCTTCCTGCTCCCCCATGTGTTTTACACGGCCGCCTTCTCGTTAGCCAGCATTGCTTCCCTGAACACCAGTTGAGGGGGAAAGTGGGAATTCGCAAACAGAGTTCATCACACGGGCTCTCTGGGGATTCAGGAGTAACTCAAAGAATTAGAGCGATTCACATGATTTAAAAAAAAAAAACCAACAAAAAACAAACAGTAGTATCGTCTACCAGTCTTCTACTCAGAAACGTACAGACAGGGATTCTTTTTTCATGTGCCAATTTTCCTGCTTAAGTTTAATAAACATATTAACAACTGGCTTTGTGAAATGGAAAGTGGTAAAAAAATATAAAGTGTTACCTTCAGTTTAGATCAAACGTTAAAATACTGAGGTTTACTGTGGAAAAATGTTTCCCTCTTTTGAGCAAGGGGGAGAAAAATCAGATCAGAAATACAGGCAAAGCACAATTTATTGCTGTTCATCAACACATACGGTTTTAAAACCACATTTTCAGGGGTTTCCCACTCTCTCAAAAATCAGTACAATCTTGCAAAACGTTCCATTTTCATCGGGAAAAAAAATCTATTTTTTGGCTCTAGCCATTTCCGCAGACAGAATTAAATTATGACTGAATACTATAATGTACCTCAAATTTCTAAAAGCCAGAAATTTTATCTATTTTCTCCCATCCCCAACTAGTGTTCCTACTCTTTTGAAGGCCTGTCTCACTTGACAGGCATACTCCTTTTTCGCTCTACACAGGAGATCATATCGTGGTTTGGGTAATACTGCTCTGAAGGAAAAAGAATTATGAGCCCTTGCAAACAGAGAGCCCCTAATATGCACAGCATATATGTTTTCAGAAAGCCATTGATTTAAATCCAGGTCTTGCACTACATGGGTGCTGTTGCAGTTCAAAAGTCACGTCAGCCTGAATTCTTCTGATATCCAGAGCAACTTGCTAGTACTCTGGACTGCAATTTAGTTACAGTTTTGCTGCACACCAGATAATTTTCTCAGTATTACAACTGGGCCAGTTGCACACTGCAGATATAAACTTTAACCCCCAAATGGCAGTGGATACTGGATATCAATGGCCATTCTGCTGCGGCCTGTGCACTTCTGAACACTCACAAACTATCTCTTAAATAATGAGCTATTCCTACCGACAACAATGGCAGTACTCCCGCCCCACTACGGTGTTCTTGAAGCAGCCTGAATTAGCACAGCAAAAGCAGGAAAGCAGTTTTTGAAGTTATCATTGCCTCTTGGCAAGCTTGCTGTCACGTTTGGGTATGTCAGCTGCAGGATGCCGCGCTGCTTTGCTTTTGCCATTCAGAAGCAACAGGACTGGAGTCCCCGCTCCTTGCTGCCGAGGGACCCTGCACAGCAGCTCCCAGTCTGCCAAACTCCGCTTTCCCAGCTCCCTCAGGCAGAGCGGACCGAGGCAGGAAACCGGCTGTAATAGTCCTGGGGAAAACAGAAGGTGACTCCCTGATCCGAGGTAATTCTCCTTCTCTATGCACCATGGAGCTGAAAAGCAGTCTGCACGCAGAGTTGATTTTTGCCTCTAGACTTCCTATAGAAGGGAATTAGCAATTGATATAAAAGAGACAAATTAGCCGAGACATGCTGCTGATGATAAATTCCTCCTGTTTCTGTTGTTTTTTTTTAACTTCACAGGAACAAGAGGATGATCTCTGGTTAAGAGAACCCCGGTGCAGGAAGGAAAGGACAAGGTCAGCTTCTTGGCTGCAGCCATTTGGGAGAGTAATGGGCCGTTGCACAACGCCCAGGTTGTCCACAGATACGAGCATCTAATTGAGTAAAATAAGTAAATATTCAAGAGGCTGGATTAGGCAGGAGGAAAGTTCTACTACTTCCAAGCAAAAATAGCGCTGTCAAGTTTGCCATCTTCTGGAATGGGTGATTAAGATGCCTGTCTTTTTCCGGAGATAAAGCTGCAAATAAGAACACCAGAAACATTCTTTTCATCTCTGTTCCCTTTGTTTCCCCTTTAATATGCGTTAGCTCTGTTTCATCTTCAAAAGAGCAGATCAGACTATTTTTCCTCTTCTCCCTTTCACTGATCAGTTAACTCCACCTTTGTTAACATCTAGCAGGTCAGTTGTCTCCATTTTCTTATAAGAATGCTAAAACTAAATGGAAGGGGACAACAGGAAAAAGAGATGTTAAAATATAAGCCTTACCTAATATTTTGACTTCAAAGGTATTCTCTTTTTCTGTCTATAATACTGCAAAAGTCCCACACCTTGTTAAACACTGGGTGCATATAGCTGAGTATTTTAATTCAGCTCAGGAGTGTACTTTTTAAAGTCCACTTAACGGTGCTTTAGTTTGTATAGCAGAACTGTTTCAAAGCATGTGAACAGGATTTTTTCCAGATGAACCTGAACTGAAAATGCACTCCAATGGGTGCTCAGTCCGTATGACCAGACTGAAACAAATCCAAAGTAAATGCCCCAAACCCATCAGGTACTGCACATGAACAAATCTGCTCCTACTGTACCATTTTACTTGCTAATGTAGACACATTCGGTGTGTAGCATTATGCAGTGCGCTTTCTCTTTTCTTATTATTTAAGGACTAAGATGTATTTGAAGTTAAGAGTTCAAACAAGGCAGCACATGAGTGCTCTGTGACAGGGCTGGATTTAGCACCTGTGACAGGATGGTGCTGCCTCTTACAACTTCTCCCATCTCTTACCCATTAAAACCAGTTATTTGCCTCCCCTTCAGTAAGGTTCTTGCTTGGCTGACCAGCTGGGGACTTGATTTGGGGTAAGTCATCAGCTACGGGTGACCACAGGGAGAATTTCACTGAGCCTAAAAATCTTCAGGATGCAGAGAGACGGAATAAGCAGGGGATGTAAAAAAAAAAATAAAATTGGTGAGAGGTAGAAGAGGAGGAGGCAAGACCACTTGCCAGCAAAGCAGCTGGTTTCTGGCACCGATTCAGCAGGAACGTGTTACTTTCTGCAGGTCATTGCTGTGTCTGTAGATGAGGGAACACTTCCCCAGTGCTTTTCCTGGCAGGTCTGGGCAGATCAGCAGGGTCAGTTCTGGCTCAGGGCTGTGAACAGTATGTTGGCCCCCTTCCATCTTAGGCAGCAGAACATACCAGGTACCTTGCAAGCCACTGTGTAATAGTACGGCCAGAAAAATATCTTTAATTCTTTGGGATCATACAGCCATACAAGAAATAAGATCAACCTAAAGTCTTAAATACACAGTGCCACAAGGCCTCCTGTACCCTGGCTTACACTTTGAGCGGTAACAGCAGGAAAGAAATGTCGCCTCTCACGGGAGGACGAAACCCTCTCCCCTCCTTCGCACCGCTGGAGGGGCTCCCTCCCCTTCTCCACCGAGAGGCTGGGACAGCATTGGTTCAGACCGCTTACTCTGCCAACTGGAAAGCAACTCTGCAGGTACGGAGCTGAGACCACTGGCGTCTTCCATGCTGACCTAAAGACAAGAGTTTCTCCTGGGGGAAACACTGGGCCCTGGACCTACTGAAGAACGCAAGGTAGAGTACATCTCTCAAAAGACATTTTCATATGATTGACAGACATTAGCATACCAGACATACCACAGTTTTTTAAATGACAGGGTCCAGAACTAGGCTTCAAGTATTACTGCTGTCGATAATATTGCCAAATTGCAGCCTAAATTCTTCAAAGGTTGCTCACGCAAATTTTCACATACGAGAAGTGTGAAGTAAGTTTTTTATCTTGTACGATCTGAATAATGGACTCTATTCTAGTTGTCTTTTTTGCTTCAAAATTGAAGGATGTATAAAAGGTGTCTCTTACTTAAATACAAAGCTGTGACTAAAATCCCTGTAATTTGCTCAGCCATGTGCTGTTACAGTCTTCACTTGTTCACTGAGAAAACATGGCGCCCTTTAGGACTACTCCAATTTTTGTTCTTGGTTGCTCTTCCTTCCTCCTTTCTCCTTCTCTCATTCTCTCATTCTCTCATTCTCCCCTGTATTTAATTTTTTCTCACTAGTGGCAGAACATTAACAGTTTTAAATGACCTCTTTTGGTTACTTCAGATCACGACTAAGTGAACACTCGTATTCTGAATCAAGAGAGTCCATTCAGACTATTTTTTCAACAATAATTCAGCTTCCTCCAGAAATTAATTTAAGAAGTTGCAAAGTCATTGGCGATTCTTCCTCTTTTTCAGAGGGCCATTTTTATCAGTTTCTGGTGATCTCCTGAACAGCAAACCCCTAGAAACAGCTGTTGCAGTAGAACTGCACAGTGTAGATGGAAAACTGCAACACAGAGAGAGAAATAAGCAACAACTTTTTAATCCTTCTTTGGAACAGAGTACCACACTTCATCCTCTGTTCTGAAATAATTCAGCAGTATTATCTGCAGCCAACAAAAATAGTTTTCCTCCTGAATCCGTACAAACACCTGAAATGGAACAAGTGAAGGAAAAGCCATACCTTGCCTGTCCTAATGCCATTTCCAGCTTTTAGAAATGCCTTTCATGCCCATGCCATCCTATGAAGTGGTCATCAGCGCTAGTTGCATTACCAACAGGCTTAAGGCTTTCAGTCACATTAAAACAACCGTAAGCTAAGTTGCAATTAAATGAACATTTCTTTGCTAATGCTGGGTTAAGCAACTCTTCTCACTCTCCTCTCATGTTGCTTGGGAGTGGTGCTTGGCCCTTCCTTTTTATGTAATGGTATAATGCTTTACCACCCACCTATTAAGCCCAAGAGCTGGAGTCAATCTCCTCTGATGAGTGCTTCCATCTACATGACCTGCAAGAGTACCAAACTACAGGCGAGGCTGTTTTGCATGCCTTTAAGCCTTCCGTCTGAAGTTAGGCCTTCAATTGCGTTTAATTAAGAGACACTGAGCTAGGGAGAAAGGACAGGGAAACGCGCAGCTCCAGCCTCCTGGTTTGGTATACATTTTAGGTATGCAGGGGAAAGAGATGCAAGTGGGTTCCCAGTCCCTGATCCTCAGACTTTCAATACAAATTATAAAGATCCATTAAGACTTTATGCAAAATAGATAGTGGCCTACCTCAGGAAGGGACACTGTGCCACCTCAGCCGCTTAGTGTCAACACTGTATGTGCAATGTTTGTAACAAGAAACACGAATCTCACACGTAACGAATCTACTGTCTGCAGCAGGCATCTCTTCTGATCATTAAGATGACAATTATCTGCTGTTCATTTCAGAAAAGCGGTTTTGCTCACCCATAAGACACCAAGCAGAAAACAGCCTTAAGATGTCATGTTCTAGCTTACTGCTAGTAAGAAGCAAGAAGGAACTCCGAGAGTATATTCAAGGTGCAATCTGCAAAGGTATCGCTCTACTGTAGGTGTCTGCCTCCACATACGCCTTCTAACACCGTTTCTGCATCAGCACTTACTAGACTAGGTCCTTGGTTGGTTCAGTTGACTAACCTGGTAGTAAACTATCTGTTTTTTCTGGTTTCTGCCAGGCATGTAAATTCGATCAGATCGCAATTAAAGTACCAGAGACAGACCTGGGAGAAAGGAAAGCAGGACTTTCCCCGTTCGGCTCTGGGGAGTTGCTAGATTAATTCATGCTGACTTATGTGCGTGTCCTCTGTATGTTTCCTATTACTTCTTTTTTTCTTGATAGAAGTTTGGCTTAACTAACTTGTAAGTTAAGTTCAAAATGATAGTCAGTTAAGTCCCCTGTATCAAACCTTGACGTGAAGAATGTTTTGGTTCAGTTCGATATCGCATCTCGTAGATAAAGTCAGGCAGAAATAAGTCTGGTCCAGACCATGGTTATGAAGTGACACAACTCTTCTTGCATCTCTTTTTAAAAATTATGCTTCTAGTTGGCCAAAGCAACTTTATTTTGACAGATCACACAGTAGCAGCTGTGTCACTTCGAATAAACTTGAGAAAAGCTTGTATTTCCTTTCTGCTAGGTGACTACACCCCCAAAAGCTTTCAAAAACCAAAGTTTCATTGGGCATCTAAATAGATTTACGTAGACAGCACAGATACATACACTTGAATTAAAGTTTTGGGAGCTATAACCTCCTCCTCAGTTGTTAGCCCACATCGTTAACTCTAGCCCTGCCTTAACCATTTTACGTGAGACTTAACCATCTCATGTTTAGACAAGCGTAAGCAGCACGTATTTTGCAACACGCTTCGCATTGCAGGTGGAGTGCAGCACAAACATCCCTGTTCTTCTGCCCACTCGGCTAGCCGCCTTTGCTCACCCTACCTGGTGGTCCCCCGCGGTGACATGCCACCCTCGCCTACTTCCACGATTCCTGCAGACACTACTAATGTCTCCTGGCAGAGACCTCCCTGCACTCGAGCAGGGCGACGTCTCAGAGGGGTCGTGGAGATTCCCGAGCGTACACCCCTCCAGACACACGCTCGGGGGGAACCTGATGTACCTGCAGCACCTGGCACTCAC
The DNA here is from genome assembly GCA_034782735.1 of Sagittarius serpentarius. Lineage (NCBI taxonomy): Eukaryota > Metazoa > Chordata > Aves > Accipitriformes > Sagittariidae > Sagittarius > Sagittarius serpentarius. Next base: position 805,890 of record JAVKLA010000030.1, on the reverse strand, counting down.
GCAAAGCCAGCGGAATAATTGCAAACAAAGTTCTTGCGCCCAAAACGCTGCTCACCACACAGACCCAAGCCGGACTGGCTTCGCAGCACGCCGAGGGCCAGCTCCCCAGGTCTCAAAGCCAGGCTCTCCCCCCGCCCCCCCCTCTCCGGTGCCTGCCTCCCTTTCATCGGCAGCCTGCCCGGACCGCACCCCGACAGCCTATGGGGAAACCCACCGGCTCGTCCGCCCCGCTTCCGAGCGGTTCCCCCCCACCGCCCGCCCCTCTCCACCGGGAGAGCCGGAGGGTCGCCCCGGGCTCCGCACGCCGCCCTTCGCCGGGCGGGCCGGGGCGTGGCGGGGCCGGTGGCGGGGCGGGGTGGGGGGGGCTCGCCCGCCGGCTCCGCGCGCACACACGTGGCCTGGCACGGCGGCGCTGACACAGGTGCGGC
>JAVKLA010000030.1:786111-805295 GCA_034782735.1 Sagittarius serpentarius | reverse complement strand
CCCATCAGGATGGACACGATGAGGCGCATCGCCTGCTCCGACGAGCCCAGGGCCTCAGCCAGCTGGGCCAGGCCCCAGCCGGACCCCGCCACCGCCATCTTCTCCCCCGGCCGCCCCGCCGGCCGGTCGCTCCTCAAACCCGGCAGCGGCACCAGCCACCGCGGCCCCCGCACCGCTCGCGGCCCCCTCCGCGTCCATTGGCTGCGCCGGGCCGGCCACGCCCCCACGGCGTCTCCGATTGGACAGCCGGTGGCAGCGGGGCAGGGCCCTGCGCTCACTAAGGCAAAGGTTACCCCGCGAGTGGGCGGTGCCGCGGGGCTGTCCCCGCTAGCCAATGATTGGAGAAAGCGCTTCAGAGGGCGGGGCTCGGTCCCGGCGGTGGGGGGGCGGGGCCAGGCTGGCGAGGCGGAGCCCGCCTCCCCATTGGCTGCGGCGGGACAGGAGAGAGCCGGGCAGGGAGGGGTAGGGGACGGGGCGGGGCAGGGGTTATTCGCGGGCACGAGGAGCGCGGGGAGGGCGGCGCGCAGCTAACGGTCGTGCGAGCGGGTCTGGGTCTGGGTCTGGGTCTCGGCCCCGGCCCCGGCCCCGGCCCCGGCTTGAGGCGCTGCTCTGCTGGCAGGGCACAAGGAACGCTACTGAGCCTCCCCAGTGGCTCCTGGAGGACAGACGGTTGCTGCTTGGCTCTTGTGGCCCAGAGGGACCCGCTTCCCTTACCAGGCATTACAGCAGAACCTGTCCCTCGCCCTGTCCCTGTGGCACCCGACTCTTTGTAGTCACTGGGCAGCTCTGCCTACACGGCCTCCTCATAACTCATCCGTTGGAGGGCCTTCTTCTAGGTGTGTCCCTTGATGCAAACATCCATGAGTGCACCCCAAGTTCTCCTCCTCAGCCAAAGCTTCAGGTGCGATGGATGTGATCCTTTTCCCCTCGTTTGTGTTAGCAGTTTCCTGCTGTGTCATTCAGGTAGACAGTATTGCCCAGACTTAGATGGAGGGGCAAACACAGGCTCACACAGAGGTTTATATGAAAAGGGACCTCTGGAGGTCTCTGATCCAAACCCCGGCTCACAAGGAGGACCCAAAGCTGGATCAGGCCATTGCCTGGGCAGTTACTGTACATTCTCATGGACGGAGAGCTCCCAGCCTTGCTGGGCACCTAAGCCAGTGCAAAGTCATGCTTTGGGGGAATTATTTTTGTCCAGATTATACTCCGAATTGCCTCTGTTGCAAGTTACACCCATTGCCTCTTGTCCTGGGGAGGGTCTGACTCCATCCTCTTTATAACCACCCTTTAGGCAGTAGCACCTATTAGATCTGCGTTACTGTGCTGCGTGCAGGCCTGGGGTCCCCAGCACAAGAAGGATGTGGAGCTGCTGGAGCGGATCCAGAGGAGGGCCACAAAGATGATCAGAGGACTGGAGCACCTCTCCTGCAAAGAGAGATTGAGGCAACTGGGTTTGTTCAGCTTGGAGAAGAGAAGGCTCCGGGGAGACCTTATTGCGGCCTTCCAGTACTTAGAGGGAGCCTATATACAGGAGGGGGAGCGACTTTTTACACGGGCAGATAGTGATAGGATGACGGGGAATGGTTTGAAATTAAAAGAGGGGAGATTTAGGTTAGATGTTGGGAGGAAATTGTTTACTGTGAGGGCAGTGAGGCGCTGGCACAGGTTGCCCAGAGGGGTTGTGGATGCCCCATCCCTGGAGGTGTTCAAGGCCAGGCTGGATGAGGTCCTGGGCAGCCTGATCTAGTGGGTGGCCCACGGCAGGGGGGGGTGGACTAGATGAGGTCCCTTCCAACCCAAGCCACTCTATGATTCTATGATTCCATGATCCCATTCCTTGTCAAATCTGACTTGGAGAGGGACTGACCGGCAACATGCCCGCCTAGACCTCATTTACTTAGGAGACACGACTAAAAAACTTGCAGCCCCTTGCCCTTCTCTTTTCCAGTCTAAACAAATGCAGAATCCTCAGTATCGGTGCTCTAGTCACCTATCCAGTGGTCCTCCACTGCGCTCTCTCCAGTTTGTTCACACCTCTCTTGCGCTGGGGAGCCCACAATGGGCACAGCGTACCGAATAAAACTTTATCTGTGCCATACAGAGGGAAATAAGCACTCCTCTCCACCCGTTGCCTATGCTGTCATTCGTGCCACCCAGAGTGCTGTTAGCTTTCACTCTACAAGGGTGCACCATGGGCTGGCATGCCAGGATCCCCAGGACCTTTTCTGCTGAGCTGCTCCTTAGGCCCTCGTCTCCCAGCCTGTGCCGGCACACAGGATTACTGTCCCTTAGATGCAGTTCTGACCATGAGGTTAACGGTGCGGCTGTGAGGTGGGCTCAGGTGCTGGGAACAGGCCTTGGTGGGCACAGATTTCACTTTATGTGATGTGTTTTTTCTCCTGTCTTCCTTTCCCTGCCCCATAGTGGCAAAGGCACAGATGCAGAGAAGGAAGAGGAAATAGTCTCAAAAGAGCAGTTTAGCTGCACGTTGGGCAGTGCAGCAGAAGATGGAGAGAGTGCAGAGAGCGGAATAGATAAGGAACGAAAAGAACGAAGGAACGGTTTGACAGAAGCCTCACAAAGTTCAGAAAAACAAATGCACCCGACCTAATGTGTGGCTTAACGTGTGGCTTAACGTGAGGCTTAAGGAAGAATTGAGCCAGAGTCTCTTCAGAGGTTCACAGTGAAACCGCGAGAAGCAATGATCTTAGGCTGCTACAAAGGAAATTCCAGTTGGACCGAAGGGTGGTTCACGATGGGAACAGGTCCTTAGAGAGGCTGGGAGATCTTCAACCTTGGAGATGTCCAGAAGATGCCTGGACAAGGCGCAGGGCTCATAGAAGGTGAGAAAAATGGGAATTAAGAATAATCAGTGCAGTAAGGAAGTGCATGCAGAAGGGGAGGTCTTGGCCTTGACCTCCACAAGTCCCCTGAAGGCAGTGTAAGGTGCGGAGTGGCAGACCAAGATGGTTAGTAGGGGTTTAAAAACCCTCCTGGATAGCTGGCTCCATCAGCTTAGGCTTTACAAATGGGTTATTGTATTTGTTCACCCTAACTGCTCACTGTTTGCCAAACTTTTTGCAAAGTCCAAGGACTGACTGAATATCAGTCTCTCATTTCCATGTTTAATTGGGTGTTTACCATGTTTCGGCCAGTTTCCTAAGTAAATGAGACCTATGTAAGCACGCTGACTCTCTGTCCCTCCCCCAGTCATGTTTGACAAGGAATGGGCATCTCAAACTTCTGTGTTCATAGAAGTTTCATGAAAATGGAGAGCCAGATTGGAGAGAGAGAGGCCTATTGGCATCACCGCCAAAGGAATCCACTCCATAATCAATCTTCCTCCCATGTCTGACACAATTAAATTATCCCACAGATTTAACAATTCTGGAGTTATAACCTCTTAAAGTCTCTATCCTGCTCGACTATGCTGTTGTCTGACAGGGGATCTTTGTTACGATTTTATTAAGAGTCCATGAACGAGTTAAAAAGTGATGAGAACATTCATGTAAGAAAGATCCACTGAGGACATGTAAACAGTAAGATACAAATTCAACTTCTGGCTCAGTAAATCTCTATGATTTAGATAGCCAAAAATGGGAGAATATACCAGGGAAATACTAGCATATGCTTGCCTCCTTCCTTAAACCTCCACATCTGGCTTCCTCTCCCCTCATCCTTCCCCTTCCCTTCTCATCCCCGTTTTATAAAAATTTAGATCATGCCTGGAGGATTACTTAGATTCTGTGGGTAATGGCCTTGCTTCGAAGGTCGGACTATAACCTGGCACCAACCACACCACTGTTGCTGTGGCCACTGATACTCCGTTGGGCTTGCCACGAGGGCTTACAGCATTGGGCTTAGCTTTCCACGTGCACCGGTACATCTCCTGCCTAAGTAAACTTCTGTCTCCCGCCAGACGCAGACGCCTTCTGCTTTTGAAAAAGCAGAGTGCTCTATCTGGTTTTGGAGGCCACATTTTTAGCAGCAAAAATGGCTTTGGACCAGAGTCTCTCTCAAGTGGTGTCCTCCTGTAGACTTCCAGCAGTCAATCCACAACTCTGACCGGAGATGGCAGAAAAAGGGAGAGTTAGAGGCTGCATGCTGGGCTGGACAGAATTCTGGTCTAGATCCTTTGTGTTCTGCAATAGCTCAGGAAACAAACCCATGACACACCCCTTTTGTGCAAAGAATAAGTTATTTCAAGTGGCCACTATTTGTAATACAAATTTTAAAAATATTGTAGTGTTTAAATACGTGTACAGTGAAATAGAGTGTGTATGAACTTTTAGACTTACTTCATTCTGTAATTTACTGTTGTCAGAGAAGGGTTTCAGAAGCAGCATCTGCTCCTGAGATTGCCTAAGTTTCCATTGCGAGATTCTGTTTTCAGTTGCTTGAAATGTTGCTCTGTTTGACCCGTTTGGATTAAATGCTGGATAGCCACTTCGGGTCAGAGCATAGTAGCTATTTTTGAGACTTGGATCGTGAAGAGTGCCATTATTTTTCAGTATTTTTTTTTTCATGATCAGGGCAGTCCTATGCTTGGGAGGAGGGGGTGTAACCATTTACTGTCCTGAAGATATACCGTGGTTTCATGACATTACAGAGGTATTAGTGTGAAACATGAAGTTTGTGTGAGCTCAGTGTGGCAATACGGGAACGTAGCTGCTGAAGCTTCTGCAAATTCATTTTCATTGACTGTGTTCAAGGGCTTCATGCGGCTTTCCCACCAAGCACGGCTGCACAAGACTGCAGACAGTTCTTCAAGAGCTCATGCAGGACTTTTCTTCCAGGACTGTTTCTTCCGCAGCGGGGAACTGAAACAGGAATCTTGTGCCCTGCTTTGCCAGAGCCTCTTTCTTCTCCCAGGCAGGCGCAGGAGCCTGGTCTGATCGAAACGGCCACGGGAGAGGAGTGGGCTACTAGGGGCAAGGTGACTTGGGTGGGTGGGACGGCGGTGTAGGGTTGAACACTGACAGGGAGAAGGAAGATACTGGAAAAGCAAGAGTCGGAATAAAATTAAATCCGACTGAAGTCTGCAGCTGGGAGTCACTGTGTCAAGTGAAGAGCACAGAGAGAGGGTGGGGAGAGAAACAGCCACTAGCAAGAGATGGAGTACGGAGGGAGAAGGGTGACTGCTTGGAGTAACAGGCAGGGGAACACATGCAAATAGGTTTTCATCAGGAGGATGAATAGGAGGTGGGGAAAAAAGTCAGGAATGGGTGAATGACAAACCAGAGAGAGCCGGAGAAACTGGGACTGGGTGGACGTTTGCGAAGCGGAGGGAAAGGTATGCTTGAAAACAGTCCACCTGTTTGGTGTGGAAATTATTGCACGAATAAATGTGGTGTCAGAGCCTGTTTTTCAGACACCGCTGGCTCCGTTCCCCGGCCCCCCTCCGCCAAATGAGGGAGTTGCAATTCGTGTCCCCCGTTTGCGGTGGGTGACCGGCAGACGAGGCGTTCGCTGGTGCTGCCGGACGGGGCGGGAGGGGGGGTGTCGGGGGTGTCAGTCGGGGGTGTCAGTCAGGGGTGTCAGTCAGGACTGTCAGGGGTGTCAGTCAGGGGTGTCAGGGAGCGCAGCAGCAGGCACGCCTCCCCAGTGACATCCATTTTGTCGCCGGGAGGGCCGGGCGGGGCAGGGCAGCCCCCCCGCTTAGGGCCGGGCCTCCTCTCCCCCACCGGCTCCGCGGGGCCGGCCGGTCTCTGCTGCCGCCTCTCGGTGCCGCCGGGCGCGGCGGGCGCGGCGGGCCTGGCTGAGGCGGGCGGCCCTTGGCGGCGTGCCGGGCCGCCGCCGTTCGCTTCAGGCTGGGGCAGGGGAGGAAACAGGCGGGAAACCCTCGCCCGTAGCTGCGGTGCCGGTGGAGCCGCCGAGCCGTCCTCATCGCTGGCGGGGTGGCAGCTCTGCCCTGGCTGGCAGGAGCGGCTGGTGCATCTGAGAAAAGTCGAGGGTTTTGTCAGGCCCGCTGGCCCGGGCTAGCCATCTTCTGGAAGTTACCGGTCCCGCTACAGACATGTCACGTTTCCTCTCACAGGAGCTGCTCCCCCGCTGCAGTTTACAGCCTTGTGGTTTAAAGTAAGCCGAAGTATTTAGGCATGTTTTACTCTAATGGACAAAAACTCTATAAACTGTTGCTCTTCGGCCACTGGTTAACCGCTGGCGATGCCACGCGTGCGGTGAGGATGGACATCCCTAGGAAGGTCATGGCAGAACCCAGGCCAGGTACGCCACGGTGGGGTATCTCCAGCTGTGAGTCACAGCCCCTCACCCACAGGGAAAAGGCCTTGGCTGTAAACAAGACTAGGGCTTTCGTTTTGTAGGAAAAGGCACATCGCCTGTGCTTAACAGTCATGGCCGCTTGAAGCTACACCCCCCGGGTGCAGGGGAAGGGAGGCCAGAAGGCAGCAGGTATCTCGGTGTGGTACAGTGGCACGGAGCAGAACGGTCCCAAGTGCCAGGTTTTACTGGGAGGCTGCGGCAGCTTTGCATTCGGACTCGGTGCTGGAGGGAGTGGAAGAGATGAACAGACTCTGGTGAAAATACTCCTGTCCAGTATGCAGAGCTGGAAATCAGTGGGTTATACCGAGCAGCTCTGAGCCAGTGCACAAGCAGGTTTTCCTGGGGCTTACCCCAGGCTCTGAATTTCACCACTGGCAACGAAACCAGCCTGGGTCACAAGAGTGAGTTGGGGAAGTGCAGCATGCAAGAAACTCACTGAATCCTCTTACTGGCAGAACGGGAAACGGGCAGATTACTGCCAAGGTCTTGGTAAATTGAGGGTATTTTACTTGCTACTTATATATCCTTGATTACCTGCTGATGGATTTCACCTAGTTAATATTACGGTTTCTCTTTTAGTATTTACTCCCTTTATTTCAAGCACTGACTCAGTGTTTCCAGATGGGAAAGTGTGGCTTTTCTTAAGAACTTGGGAAAAGCTTTTCTTCTCCCAACTTCCTGGGGGAAGACAAGCCAGTCAAGCCTGTTTTAGATGGTAATTTTATGAAAACTGGAACACTACTGCTCTTCATAACATCTGGCAGAAAGGTCACAACTATGCAGCTCTGAGTCATCTTAAGAAAAGGTTTGTCATATGCAATTTGGGAAAAGTAGTATGTGGTCATGTAATTTAGGAATTTAAGAGAATGCGTGTGCCTCTGAGCAGAATTATATTGCATTGGCAAACTTAATGCTATCATTTATTACCCTTAATGGCATGATTTTGCCTCTTTTAAATTATTATTTTAATACAATTTCTGACATAGTTTCAGTGAATTGTAAAATATATTACCTACCTGTTTCATCTTACAAATTGTAAAACCAATACAGATCTAGGCAAATGCAATCAAATGCTGTATGTGTATCCACTGTAAATATATACATCAATATCACCGGTCATCTGCATAAATAGTTAGCATTATGCAGATACATGCCCAGATAAAATGCAGCTGCCTTTTTATTTAACTAACTTCAGCAACCTTTTTCTTAATAAATAGGTATATGTCTTCTAAAGAATTATGAACATTCACACACATATGAATTTACCACTGCTACAGACAAGTTGAGTCAGGTTTATATGAAAATACACAATTCCCTTGTGATTAAATGACATGCGTAACACATCAGCCCACACTCATTTTACTTCTGCCATGCGCATTTTAAAATATGATTGTGACTTGAAGAGTCACTGGCAGGGTCTTTACTTTGCCCAGTTTGGAGGAGGAAACATCTCCCCATGATTTGTTGTGTGTGTTTCATCACTGTTTTCCTAGTTCTGAAAATTCCAGTTAGAAACATCAAACTGTGCTCCCAAGAGACATCAGAAGTGAGATGACACGCTGTTTTCTTTCTCTATCCATTCTCAGTGTGACAAAGAAAACAGACTAGGCATGTTCTTCAAGTAAAGTCTTTATCCGGACTACAATGAAGTCAGTTATGATTCATCTGTAGGTGTTTCTCTTCCTTGACAATATAAAGGAGCCTTTCAGTTGGGCTTTGTTAACACACTTTGCCTATGGCCTGTTGAAACTTGAATCATTTTTTTCCTGGCAAAAACAAGCTCTGGAGTGTGCTGTGCTGATTGTAAAAGGTAGACGTTGTAATGGAGTTTTGCATTTTCATTTATGGTCTGGTCCCAGTGTAGCTGGTTTATGAGGAGGAGGGCTTTTCTAGAGTATTAGTGACAGGTCTTTGTATGGTGGTATTTTGGTCTTGGCTTGTGGATGCTGGCTGGATTAAGGGTCCTACCTGGCGTAAGTCTTGAAACTCCTTTCTGTAAGGGTCTTAGATCTAACTTGTTCCAGGGCTAAGGCTGATGAACAGTTGCTTTTACATGAAGTTCACTTGGTAAATAGAGGTAGTTATGAGTTCATAGTCAAGTTCTTATTTACAGGAGTGTTCCCATAATAAACCCGAGCAAAACAATGCACTCTTACTCCTGCTGGTAGCCTCAGAGAGGCACAGCATTGAATAAGCCACTATCTTTTCCTTTTTTTCCATCTAAAAAAGGGTTTCTGAAGCACCAGATGACGAGCAGCGGCAGCAGCCCTGTGGCCAACAAGTTGCAGTAACAGAGTGGACTCCAGTCAAGTGGTCTTTGGACAGGATGATCAAACAGTTTTTTTTCCATCCAAAAGCATTAGACCAGTTCTCACGTGGATTCTCCCTTTTCTACACCCTTTGGATTTTGTTCCTAACTTTTAAAAGGGAGGGGAAAGAGGAGGAGAGGGGAGGCAGCCAGAAATTCCGTTCCCCTCCCTTTTCCCAAAAGTCATCTGATTTCCCGAAAACGCCTAACACAGCCCAGATCTGTGTGCTCCCCCCGCGCAGCCTGAGCCAACAGGATTGTGCAATTTGCTCTGGAAAGTCCCCCTTCCTGCCGAGAGCCGGCAAGCCGAGCATCTCAGCCCAGCCGGGAGGCTGGGAAGCCGCATCCTGCAGATAGAGGGTGCTGCGATATTGCAAATTAGAGCTCTCTTCCCCAGACCCCAGCCTGGTTTGGAGGAGGGTGTGCACAGGAAGAAAAAAGAGACAAAAGAGAAGGGAAGAGAGAAGAAAACCAGACACGAACTAGGGAGAGAAGGTAAATATTGCAAGCATTAGAAATGAGAAAGGAAAATATTCCTGAGCATCGCTGTCTGACGGCTAGAAGAAGTCAGGACAAGCTGCTCCCCAACCCCGGGGTCTTGCCATAATTTTTGAGGTGCTGGGAAGAATGGATTGGGTAGCCCGGGCGGGAGGTGCTTTCTGTCCTAATTTGCTGTGCACCAGCATGGTGTTTGGAGACACTGATGGTCATAAGGGGAGAACGTGAGTACTAAGCTAGAGATCATCTCTCTGTTTTGTCAGTGCAGAGCCTAGCATCCCTTCTTGATGCTTGGGGTTGCTGTATGCAGGAAGGAACAAAGATATAAACTTGCTTTTGAGGCAAAACACTGATGTATTCTCCACAAGCTGGGGTTTTAGGGTCTTTGACCTGCCTAGCAGACATGCAGAAGCACAGGCAACATTAATCAATCACACTGTTTTTTGTCCCAGACCATAACTCCAAAGTCCAATTCCTGAAAGTTTTCAGAAAGGAAGATCTGCTTTTTCCAGATGTGGTGAGTTATTGAATCTCCAAGGGGAACTCAGGCTTATTAATAATTTCATTTTATAAATTAGGTGTTTTACCTATAGTACTGTACTAATTCTCAAATCCGAATATATCTATAGCCCAAGTAGGCTCCAGAGCCAGGCACTGAAGTAGGGAATAGCACTTAAGACCCTTGTGTTCATCTCCTGCAGCATTACCAGCCCTTACAGAGCTGGAGAGGAGCAGAGAGCGTGACTGAGGTTGTACTCCTTCTGTGTGAAAGGCTACAGGAGAAAGACAAACCCCACACAGCCACAGCGTTGGTCATTAAATCTCCAAAGCCAGGAGCTATGCTGCATGCTATGTACAGCCAAAGATGAGCTTTTTCACTAGGGAGCGTGTGCGTATGCAGACAGAGAAGATTACTGCAATGTCATCTTCCTTCCTCTTTTCTCAGGTACCTTATCTTCTTCTGTCTTCCTGTCTGGGCTGATGCAGCCTCCATGTATGGTGAGATCTTGTCACCCAATTATCCTCAGGTGTATCCCAATGATGTGCAGGAATCTTGGGAAATCCAGGTCCCTTCGGGATATGGCATTCGCCTTTATTTCACACATATGGATCTTGAACCATCGCAGAACTGCCAATATGACTTTGTGAAGGTACTGTCCCCGTCCTCAAGTGAGAAAAAAATTAGGCAGGTTAGAGCACAGAACAGCAAAGCTGTGTACAAAGCTCAGGGCTGAAAGAGGAGATAGACACATCTTTTCTGTTCTGAGCTCCGAGAAGCCCAAATGACTGAGTGTATCTGCAGTAGCGGTCACTAAATTGATTTCAGTTTGCCTCATAACCACATGAGCATTGTCTGCCAACTGAGTGTCCCATCTGTGTCCCCCCTCCCCATGTTTCTCCTGTATTCATAGGAAAAGCCTTCTTAGCCATCACTGACACCTCCCTATTGCAAGGCATAGTCTTAGCCACCGAACTGTAGGTATAAAAAGACCATTTTCTTAGGGCATTGCTTTTCTGTCCCTGAAATTATTCAGAATTAATCCATGAGTGGACACAGATAATTTAATGCAATCAGAAATTGATTGGAAATGATGAAGGTTAAAAACCATCAAGAGATCAGCGTATGGATAGTGGGCACTCGGATAAAGTGGTGTGGTCCATTGCGCCACAGTTTTCTACGATCTGGGCACCACAGGTTTCTTAAAACTTAGAGACCCAGTAGCTCTGCTCCGTTGTCCCACAAGGCACAAAAGATCAAGCATTTCCACACAAACAGACAGGAACAAGACTGTCCTATCCTGCAATAGCTATGGGTGAATAAGATCAGGTGCAGCACCAGAAAGAGGCCTTGGAGATGGACCAAGGTAGGACAGCAGGATGGACGTGCTCTGCTGGGAGCTGTAATAACGTGTCCTTTTGCAACAAACTGATGAACTTGTTAGACTGCTCTGCAGACCATCAGTGATTGGTTTTGCCATTTTGGACCACGGTGTTGATTTTCTGTACAAGAGGGCCTGAGGAAAGGATGTTAACAGAGAACTTTCTGGATTAATTTGTATCTGAGAAATTAAGACAGGTATTTCACAGCTGGGAAGTCAGTAGGAGGGAACACTCCTCAAGTGTCTTATAAATGTCATGAAACTGGTTGCCTAGGGGCTCCGTTCAGCTGTACCTTGGCTGGCTGTGTTCCACCCTTGGCCAGCTCGGTGGATGACACAGCAGCCTTGGTCCCTCCTGCTAGCTATGTGACTTAGCTGTGCCATGGGAGATCTACCTGAATGTTGTGAGAAATGCTTGCAATTTAGGAGCCTTTGGTTAGCCACCTATAAGCTGAAAGACTCAAGTGTTGGTAATTACACATATTCCAGTAATGAGATAAGACCTCTCCGCATTCTTCTGCAGATCCTGTCTGGTGGCCATGTTGAAGGTGTGCTTTGTGGGCAGAAGAAACCTCGTGCCCCTGGCTCCTCAATTGTGGAGGAGTTTCTTGTCCCTTATAACACCCTCACTATGAGCTTCCAATCAGACTTTTCCAATGAGGAGCATTTCACTGGTTTTGCGGCCTACTATGTTGCAGTGGGTAAGGTTAAAACAGCCTCCTCTGAATCTCTGTAGTGTCCAGGCTAGCAGGGGCAAGGAAAGCTGACAAAAGGGTTTTCCTTACAAGAATGCCTTATTTAAAAGAGATCCCAGCAGACAGGACTGCTTTTCAATATGGCCAGTATAAATACTGTCTTAGAGATACCTTTTCCTTGTTGTCCACCAGGAAGAAGGTGTTTCTCACCTTCCTCCTGCCCTTAGGGCCCTGTCCTAATCTTGGCTGATTCATCTTTTCACACTTGCAGACTTGGATGAGTGCATGGATTTTGTGGAGGAACCTTGCAGTCATTACTGTAATAATTATATTGGAGGTTACTTCTGTACCTGTCCACCAGATTATTTCCTCTATGAGGATAAGAAAACATGTGGAGGTAAGAGATCTACATGAGCTATGGTCAAGAGCAAGAGTTAATTTAGGCCAAGTGGGGTATTGTGCATGGAAGACCTTCTCTATCAACCTTCTTAACCAGTTGTGGCAGGTATATGTTGGGGAAAAAAACATCCCAGTGCAAATCTGAACTGGCATTAGACCGTGATGTTGGGAATTTCTATTAACATATTCTTAACGTTCTTTTTTTTTGTGTCAAGAGAATTAAGAAACTACTAAGTGCCATTCTTTAAAGACTGTGATGGAGACCCTTCTTAGCATACTGCTATCTTTGAATCTTTTAATTTCTGACAAAACAGGGCAGTTCAATAAAGACACAAAAATGGCCAAGGGGCTGCTTGGCTTGAATCAAAAAATTGCGAAGTGACAAATGGTGCATGTTGTAAGGAGTATAATATGAGGACCTGAGCATGAGGGAAGGGGGCCTAAATCGCAGGTGGAAGGTAAAAAGAAAGGCCACTAGAAGTTAAAGTCCCTGGCTAACTGGATAGAAAGTGGCCCTTGTTTCGGTTTCTTGGAAAGATGCAATGTTGTGACGTGGTTAATGCAGGTGACTGGGGGGACTGGAGATGTAGTGGAAGAGGGAAACCTTGTCAGCCTCATATATGGACCATTTCCTTTCTGAATCTGACTGATGTTCCTTCCTTCATCCTAGTGAACTGCAGTGGAAATGTCTTCACTGAGCTATCAGGGGAGATTGCCAGCCCCAACTATCCCAACCAGTACCCAGAGAACTCGCGGTGTGAATACCGAGTGGCTCTAAGGCCAGGCTACTTTGTGGCGTTGACCATACGCAGTGGGGACTTTGATGTGGAACCAGCCGACTCAAAAGGGAATTGCCACGACAGCTTAACAGTAGGTGTGGGGCTTAGGAAGGGAGTTAGGATGCTCTGGATCTCCCCTCACTCTCCTCATATTCAGAAGACCCTCTGACTGCTTAACTTTATTTTCAGCTATGTTGCCTTTTGAAGTTCTTGGGAATACATTTGAATATGCGTATATTGAATATATATTTGAATATCTCTCTGAATACATTTGGTATTTCTCATTTCTTCTTGTTTGTGATTTTCCCAGCTTGTCTCTGGAAAGCAGCACTTTGGTCCCTATTGTGGCAGCAAATTCCCAGGTCCTCCTGAAATAAAAACTAGGAACAACATTCTTGACATAATCTTCCAGACAGACCACGCAGTACAGCACAAAGGCTGGAAAATTCGCTACTATGGGGATCGTGAGTAAACGCTTGAGAAGGCGTTCCCTCTGCTGTTCAGTTAGGGAGAGAGTTTGTCCCAGGTCAGATTTGTGGTACAACGGCATGTTAACATGTTCACAGCTGCTGGTATTGAGTAAACAGAGGATGCCTGTTTACTAGGGAAAATAATCACTGGGGAGAAAGAAGCTGGGAGCTGGAAGGAGAGTAAATCTTGAACCAGTTAATCACTGATTTCCACCTATCTCTTCAAAGCTGTAACCTGTCCCCCGAGTGTCATACCCAACTCTGTTCTTGATCCAAAGAAGGACAGGTATATCTTAAAGGACAATGTGAAGGTGACCTGTGTGGAAGGCTACGAAATTGTGAGGGTAAGTTACATAAAAAAGCATATATCCTCTCTGGCCCTCTCAGCAGCTTCCTGATGCCATTTCCCATCAGGTGTCCTGAGCACCTTTGGGGACTCAAAAGTTTTCACCACAGCTGTAGTAAGTGGAAACCTCTTCCAGCCACTGCAGCATTTTGAGGACCCTCGGCTGGAGTGCCTGTGTCAGATATATTTCCTGACCAGTGACTCACATGGATCATGTGTTCTTTTCCCTAGCAACGAGACAGCATCAGGACTTTTCACTCCAGCTGTCAGGACAACGGTGAATGGAGCAACTCCCATTTCAGCTGTGTTCGTAAGTGACCTCTCTCTGTATTGCAGGAAGCAGACTGGAATGGAGCCTTTAGGCTCTAGATCCACTGTATCTCCACATTAAGAGAACGCTGAAGGACTGGGCTGTGAGCATGCTGAAGGGACAGAGGAAGTGAGCGCTGATGACCGTACAGGGACCAGAGGAGCTGAGTGGTTCCCCATCATACAGAATAATCATATTGATGGGTGAGGCTGCCCCTTTGATTATATTTGATCATTTTTGTTTCTTCTCTACAGCTGTGAACTGTGGTGATCCCACTCCTATTGACAATGCCCAAGCCGTATATGTCTCTGAACTTCATGAGCCTCTGTACAAAGCTGCTGTCCAGTATCAGTGTGATGCACGTTACTATACCCTAAAAAACAAAGGGGATGGTAAGCATTGCCTCTGCTACACAAACATATTTCTTTGATCAAAGGTCTAAATGGTACTGGCATCGTCATGGGGCTGAGATTATAGCCCATCAGGTCAAGACTGAGAAAAAGTTCTTATTGGTGTGGGGTTGCAGGCAGTAGTTTTGTGTTGCCTTTGTGTTTAATACACTCTAATAATGTCTGTACTTGGGCCATTGACCTTAAATGCATTAACAAGTCCTCTCTCCATTTGCCTGGTGTGTGAACCATGGAGATCTCTGTCACATCTAGCACACATTTCTAGTGGACAAGTAAAGGACTCAAGAAATCCATTACATGAGGTCCCTCCAAAATAAGGGCAGAAGCACCCTTGTGGGGTTGTGTACTTCTAGGGAGATCTCAGCAATGTTTTCTAAGCTGTGCTTGCTTCGGAAATGAGAAGGTTAAGACATCATCTTATACAGTAATGCTACTTACCCTCTCTTCATCTTGATTGTATCCTTATGGCACTGTTTTTTCTTGTGTTTTCCAAGCGGTTTATCGGTGCTCAGCCAGTGGAGAATGGGTCAATGAAGAGATGGGAACAAAGCTACCACAATGTGTCCCAGGTACTACCAAAACCTGTGTGTATGTACATGCGGCATATGAAGATCACTGCTTCCTTCATCTCTCCGTTTTAAAGCTGTTAAGCCTGAAAGTACAGTTGATCCTTTCTGTGTTGTTTGCATCACATTGGACAGGGTATTTCTGAAAGCTGTGGGCCCCAAAGAAAGGTCAGATGAGGCAGCAGAAAGAAAATGGAAACAAAAGTGGGCAATATAATAAGACATCTAGTATAACAGAACCTCTTAAGTATCAGTGTGTGTTTCTGCACGAGTTTCTCCACCTTCAAGTGTGCACATTCTCAAGTTGTTCAGTGCTTTAGATCTCTGTATTGCAGGTAGCAAAAAGACTGACAGGTCAAAAGAGATGTCTGACAATGCTGGGCCTTTCTGTCTCCGGTCCCTCCCAAGCTACACTGAGAACTGTAGCTTCTCTTCAAACCTCTCCTGGGGGTAGTGCCCAGCTGTCCACTGGGCACTATGGATGGAGCACTACAGGGAAAGGTCTTTCACTACCCTCACTGGAAGTCATAGCCTAAACCCTTAAGTTTTAATGTGTCCTTCAGTATTGAGCTATGCTTACCGGGTCTGAAAGCTCACGCAAGATTCCTGTCAAGGACCCTCTCATCCTCTCTTTGTGTACCTGGGAGATACTGATGAAGGAAGTGCACGGGTGCTACTCCTGCTCCTGACTGCTGGTAGTTATGGCTGGGTCTTAATTTCCAGCTGATACAGAGAACTTTTAAGTCCTATGTATTCTGCACGCTGTTCAGCTTACCCTCTTAGAGGAGGCAGGATGCCTAGGGCCAGTTGTACATGATGCCTGTTCACTACTCCAAGCCCCCAAATCCTCATTGGCAAAGTACAAGATCCAGCTGAAGATGATTCAGCCCTCTTAAGGGCCAGCTCAGCCAGTGACTTGGACTGTGCCAGTGCACAGTGCAAAAGGCAAATTGTAAGATAAAGCTCGGGGAATTTACTACCCAAGAGAAGGTTCCAAAGAATATGAAGCCAGACTCTTAGTGGGACACAGCAATAAAAGACAAAGACAGGCAATGGACACAAGTTGCAACAAAGGAAATTCTGGGTGTATTTAAGGAAAAATGCTCCCCCAGAGCACTGGAACTGTTGTGCAGAGAGGCTGGCTAATCACCACCCTTGGAGATGATCAGAAGCCCCTGAGCAACCTGGCTTTGCAGTTAGGAGGGCAGGGGGAAGGGCAGTTAGGGATGAAGAGGTTGAACTAGAGACATCGAGAGGTACCTCCCAGCCTTTCTATGATTACGTGAAATTCTTTAACAAAATCTGCCTCATTTAAATTGGAAGCTACCTACTGGCTGTAGTTCCTTAATCTCTGACTATGTGACTAAGGGTTCAACGTAAATGAGGAAATGTGATAAGAAATGAATTTCCTAGCTATGTCAGAATGACCAGCCTTATTTATGCTCCTAGTGCTCACATTCTGCGAAACCGTATAGACCATTTTACTCAAAGAGCACAGAGCACCTCTGCACCCATAAGACCCACAGATAAGATCTCCATTAACCCACTTAAGATTTTAGATACTAAGAGAACGGAGAGGAAAAATGGTAAAACATCGGTGACAAAACTGAACACTTAACCTGAGACTATCTGCAGTTCACACAAAAAAAAAATCATTTTAAAGAGCAGTGTCATATTTCTAAGAACTTAAGCAAATATTTTTTCAGAGACAATACCTTCACCTACAGGACATAATTCAGCAAAGGAAAAATGCTAACTAGAATGCAATTAAATTGTGAGCTTTGACGAACCCAACACTGGCAGGGTGACAACTGCTTTCCACAACAAGAATTTGAGAATGAGTATTTTCAGCCTAAATTGAATGTTGATAGTAGTTTTGCTTGAATTTTCTTGAATTTCTCTGTAAATACTGGTTGCAAACTCTATGACATAGAATATAAACATTGGTTACTCAGAATCAAAAATGATTTAGAGGACACAGGAGGGCGGGGACTATGGGCTTTTTAGCAGTACCAAAGAACCCCCTATTTGTAACTGCTAATTCTGCCATCTGGTTCCTTTTTCTCTTTTCTTCCCAGTCTGTGGGGTGCCCAGTAATCCCATCCGAGAGAAAGCAAAGATTTTTGGAGGCACCCGTGCAGAAAAGGGCAACTTTCCCTGGCAGGTATATTTCGATCACCCGAGAGGAGCTGGCGTACTCATCTCTGAAAGATGGGTAATGACTGCAGCTCATGTGCTGGAGGGATACGACAAGCCCAACATGTTTGCTGGGGTAATCAATGTTGGTAGAGAATCTCTGTACCGGGAGGGCAAGCAGTTGATCCCAGAGGCTTCATTCATCCATCCTGATTGGAAGAAACAGCCCATAGAAACCAGAACCGATTTTGATAACGATATTGCACTATTGAAGCTGAGGGATCCTGTGAAGATGGGCCCAAACATCTTGCCCCTCTGTCTTCCTGGTAAATCACCCGAGTATGAGCTGCAAGAAGGGACTCTGGGCTACATTGCTGGCTGGGGCCAGAGAGAGCGAGGGAGACTGCCTATTTATCTTTGGAAGGCCCAGATTCCCGTGGTGGACATGGATAGGTGCCGATCCGTGAAACTAGAGGGCTCTGCTGATTCCAGTGCTTACCGATTCACTGACAATATGATCTGTGCTGGTGGTGACAAGGACAGCTGTAAGGGGGATAGTGGTGGAGCCTACGCTATCCAAGATCCTCTTGATGACGGGCGGTACTATGTGGCCGGGCTGATCTCCTGGGGCCCAAGATGTGGTACCTTTGGTCTTTACACCAAGGTAGTGCGTTATTTGGACTGGATTACAGAGACCATGAGCAAGCATGAGAATGCAGAAGCTTGGCAGGATTAGCTCTTTCTCCTTTCTCACGCTTTCTAAATGTGATGGTTACGTGTTCAGGCCGGCTGTGATCCTGTTCACTCTGTGTATATAACAGGCCTACTCATTGAGTCTGTGCTGAGTAGACAGTCAGGAATATGTATCTGTTTCTCCCACTGTCATCGTGTCTGGGAAGGGAAATTCTCTTTCTTCCACTCACAGCAGCTTAAGAGGAAGACGCTATTCTGGATAAAGAGGCTCCTTCTGCTTCCTCTTATTTTTTTCTGTCCCATTTTTTCCCACTTGGAGAAGACCTAGCCATGCTCTACCTGGCAGGGAGATTTCAGTGAAGACAAGAGAGAATAACTGTTGGTTCCAAGGGTAGGTTCAGAGCCTGGCTTCTGATTTATGTATTTCCTGTACTGTTCAGAATATCTAACAGCATTAAAGAATATCCAAATTGCCTTTTGTGCAATGTGCTATTGTGTGTGTATTGCCTTTCTTCGTCTCAGTCTAGACCTAGTTCTCCTTGAAACTCCCTAAATCGAGTGTCTCGTCACATTTTGACTCACTACGCTGCCAGCTTTTGTCAAGCTGTAACTTGTGCTACCTCACCTCTCTACCTAAGAGTCTTTATGAAGTTCTTCTGAGGTGCTTGCATATCATTGACCAACCATTACCAGCAATGAGGACTTCAGACTTCTGAATCAAGCTGAGCAGAAGAGACATCTTCAAAATCTTTTCATTCACCTGTCCTCAGGGCTTTATTTTTCATTTATTTTTATTGTGTTAGATAAGAAATAAAGTTTGCTTGATTTAGGGAAGGTAGTGTTGTGGGAGAAGATTACCTGACGTGTGTTAGGGCTGTCTTCTGCTCCAGAAAGTCCTGTATCACTTACAGATATCCTTCCACTAAGATGGTCAGGGAACTGGTGCAGATGGCGTATGATGAAAGACAGAGGAAGCTGGGTTTGTTCAGCTTGAAAAGGAGGAAGCTAAGAGGGGGATCTAACTGCTGTATTCAGATACCTAAAGGAGAGCTAGAGAGTACACAGAGCAAGACTCTTCACAAAGGTGAACAGTGGCACGACAAGAGACAATAGACAACGAATTGCAATAAGGGAATTTCCAATTGTGCTTTTGCCCAGGGTGTGGGTCAGGACTGGAACAAGTGCCATAAAAGATGGGGGAATCTCTGTCCCTGGGCGTCTTCGTAACTTGCCCAGGCAAGGCCCTGAAGCTCTGAAGTTAGTCCTGCTGTCAGCAGTGGATTATCATAGAATCACAGAATGGTTTGGGTTGGATGGCACCTTAAAGATCATCTAGTTCCAACCCCACTGCCATAAGCAGGGGCACCCTCCACTAGACCGGGTTGCTCAAAGCCCCGTCCAACCTGGCC
>JAVKLA010000030.1:775372-786011 GCA_034782735.1 Sagittarius serpentarius | reverse complement strand
GTTCCCCGGGTCTTCTTTATCTCCCTTCTTAAAAATGGGGGTTATGTTTCCCCTTTTCCAGTCTGCGGGAACTTCACTAGACTGCCATGACTTGTCAAATATGATGGATAATGACTTAGCAACTACGTCTGCCAGTTCCCTCAGGACCCGCAGGTGCACTTCATCAGGTCCCATGGACTTGTGCACCTTCAGGTTCCTTAGACGGTGACGAAAGATGGATTTAGATGGTCACTTACAAGGATTGGACTAGACACCTCCTCTTCCAGTCTAACTTTTTCTGAGAGTCTAGGAAATGGTGAGGAGGTTGCGTGCAGCTCTTGGGAGATTTCATATAAATTCCTGCCCTCAGCTCAGGCACCTTCAATTTTGTGTAACAAGCAAAAGGTTATTTCGCTGTTGGGCTAGTAACCAAGGATCGTATACTACATTCCTGAGGAACTGTGACCCACAGGATGTTGAATGTTTTTCACTTTTATATCTGTATGTGCCAACTTTAATCTAGTATGAAGTTTTATAGTCATTCTTTCTTGTTGCTAAGTAAGTGGACTCATCTCAGCTTTCATCTTTTGGAGTGCAAAAGGGAAGTGTCCATCCCTGGTAATTAGTCGAGGCTGCAACCTTAGCCCATGTTCCTCTCGTGCAAAGAGGTGACTATATACTGGCAAAGAGACAATAATGGTGCAGTGGTGCCACCGTAACAATATTTTATAACTTCACAGTACGTATTAGCATTTCATAAATCATACAGACATGCCCAAACATCTGGGGTAATCATGAGCAAAAGCCACTGGAAATCTTACAGACTGTTACATCTGGCTATTAGGAAGCTTCTGCTTTGGTATGTGATGGGTACTTCAGCAGTAGAAATAGCTCAACAAAGTACACTGTGGGGAAAATTAATCCATTTTAAGTTCTGAAAAAGTGACCTTCAAACTAAGGTAAGACATTTCCTTAGCTTGTATGACCACAAAGCCACTCAGGCAAGCAGCATCGCATGATTACTCACTAGCTCACTGATTAACTCCAATCTTTCTGGAAAAGGATGGGAAGACAATCTGCTGAAATCAATTCAGAACAGCAGAGGAGAAGAGAAACAGAAATGTGGCTGAATGGTCCAGGAGCAGGAGACACGAAAGACACTTATTTAGCTGGGATTGCTATTCCTAGGAGGGGCACAGATTCCTGCAGGGATTTTGGGCAAATCATCTATTCTCCATGCCTCAGCTTCCCAAAGTTTCCTGGTCTCCTGCAAAGCAGGAGATTCTTTAAGATGGCTTCTCAGTAATTTTTCCCAGTTTTTACAAGGATTGAAGAGTTGGGTATTTTGTTGTTCTTGTCACCTGTACTCACTGAGCATCCAGAAATTCCCTGTTCTTCACCTGGAATACCCCCCAGTTGCATAGGCCTCACTCCTCTTTCCCTCCCCCAGACCAGGGTTTATCCATTGCTCCCGTACAACTGGACACCTTGTTTTTCCGTGCTCTTCTTGCCCCTCATGCTCTCCTCTTGACCATACAAATGGGAAAACCCAACAGAATTCTGACCCCTGGAGATAACGGATGAATTTGTATCAGATGTGCAATTTCACAGATTACTCCCCAGGGTATATTATCTCAAAAGCAAATGAGAGGTACTGTCACCTGAGAAGATCTGGAGCTGGATCTCACAGAAAACAGTGCGAGAAGGCAACTATGACGTTACCCCCCGAGTTCCCCTGTCAAGCTCTTGCAGATTTCAGTTCTCTCAGTGACTCACAAGAAAAAGGTAGGTTGTTCTGCAGTCACAAAACTAGTCAAGAGACAACTCCAGCGAATACCCACAACACAAGAGGGGTCATCTCCCTGAGTCAGCACCATTTTAGAGTTGCTGCCCTGCAGTCAGAGCTTTATTTCATACAGTATAAAAAAAAATCCTGGGCTCTTTTCTCCATGAGATTGGTTGTTGTCTTCCCTGTCTTTTGAATGTGGCATCCCACAGACAACTTATTTTTGCCTCCCTTGAAGCCACCTGGAGTTTCAGACTGGGTAAGCTAATGGTAGTTTTGTGATGGGTGAGCAACTGCCGCATGCCGTTGCAGAACTGGAAACACTTCAGTGGTAGGTAAAGCAATCCCTATATAAAGTCCCTGAGTTGCTTTCAGTGATGGGGAATATTTAGTAGTTGTTAAAAACAAAGACAGAAAAACATAACGCACCTGGTTTCTCCAGCAGTGATTTTAATATTCATAGAATCTCATTGATGCCAATGGGCATATGCACACTGTACTCAGCACAAAGTACCACATCCTTCAAGAAAGTCTGCTGCCCTGCAACCTTCCCACACAACGAGAGTACAGAAGTAGACTGCAGTAGTCTGACGATCTTGTCAGCACTTCAAACAATAACGTTTGCTGTCATGACATTTCCTGATATTATTAAGGCTCCATCCAGTAATAAGATTTGGAAGAACTAGAATGTCCACAAAGGCGTCCCACAAGCTGCCAACAGAACAGCAGCTTTGGTAAGTTTTGATGGTACCACCAAGAATTCATCAAACAGTGTGGTGGCTTTCAGAGGTGTTCATGATGCAGGTTACATGGTCTGCATGTTTGAAAAGCCTTTGGGACATCATCAAAAGCTTTAGATATGATCTGCTGTGTCTGGCAAATTTATATGCTATCAGTGATTCTTCAGCTAGTAGGATGGCAACATTCAGAGCCTGTCCTCCCTTACTATCCCTTTGATCCAGTCCAAATAGTTGAGGATCTTGGTGTAGAAGCCATAACCTTCGGCACAGCCAATACCCCAAGAAACAATACCGGTAGCCACCCAGCGACCACTTACTGTGTCTAACACCGTGAAGACACTCCCACTATCCCCCTGGCAGGTATCTTGTTTGACTGTGAGGAAGCCAGCACAGAACATGTTCTCAGAGAAGACCATAGGTATATCTTTCTTCTTACTGTCCAGCCAACTCTGACACTTCTCCTGACCAACCACTGGTAGGCTCACGTACTTCAACTCATTTGAAATGAAGTTTTTTTCCACACCAAAGCCGCTCACGTAGCCTACGCGCCCATGCATATAGAACGTGGTGTTGGTAGTATCTGGGAGACAGATGGGCAGTACTGTAGGGCCCAGGGTTACTGGGTGTTTCAGCTCCAGCAGGGCTATGTCCCCATTGAAGTTGTGGTCATCTTTAGGGTTGTAATCCGGATGTATAAAGATCCTACGTACAGGGTGGTTACCCATCTTGTGGAGCTCTTCTACCTTGGTGTGGCCAAGGAAAATTTTAGCGTCCTCTGCTAGCTGGTCCAGGCTTACATTGTTCCCTCCTGCTTCTTTGGGCAAGATGGTGTGGGCAGCGGTCAGGATCCAGCGATCGCTCAGGAGCGCACCACCCCCTCGTCCATGGATGCCCGTCAGAGCCTGCCAAGGGAAACTGCCTGTCCTTGCTGACTTGCCGCCCAAGATCCGCTGGACTTCAGTAATGGGACTGACTGGCTTCCCACACACTGTGGAGAAATGCAAGGAGATCATGACACCCTCTGTTGCCCTGACTTGTCTCCCTCTGTCCTACACCATCACTGTTCTATTTCACCTTATTTTTGCCTTCCTGGATAGATTTCCGTGTCCTCCCTCACTGATACCATCATCCTCATTCCTCTCCCTGCACGCTGTCCCGGCTTTGTACTGACTGTAAGCATGAATCAGTAAACACCAGACAGTGTCAGAGGTTTTTACTGACCTGGCAAGCAGGCAGGAATCCTCACCTGGCCATCTTGATCCACCCAGGTTCCCTCAGCAGAGCAGGTGAATCTGTCTGTAGGATAAGAGGGGAGCGAATGAGACCCAGGCCTGCAGGCATAGGGTGGGAAGAATAGAGCAGAGCAGAGCAGAGCAGAGTAAATTTTCAAGGGGTTCTTCTCTCCAAGGTGTCCCACATGCTGCACTCAGCCTTTCCATCCCAAAGGCACCCTTTCCCAGGAAAAGCCGCCCGTGGTAGAGTCTGGAATGTCTCCCATCTGGGATAGCATGTACCTCTAGAAGCAGCTCAGTTCCAGCGGACCAGTAAAGCTCAGGCACTGCTTCTGTAGAAGAAAAGCCTGAAGAACCATCTGAGTGAAGTCCTAACAGAAGACAACTTCACTCAGTCCACATGCTTACAGAGCAGTGTTTGACCTTGTATTGGGTCTGGCTGAGATGGCGTTAATTCTCCCCATAGCCGCCTTCGTAGTGCTGTGCTCTGCATTGCTAGCTAGAAAAGCGTTGATAACAGACCAGTGTTTTGGCTACTGCTGAGCAGGGCTCACACAGCATCAGGGCTGTCTCTCCAACATCTCCCCTGCCCCAACCTCACTGGCAGGCTGGGGCTGGGAAAGATCTTGGGAGGGGACACAGCCAGAACAGCTGACCCAAAATGACCCAAGGGATATTCCATACCATACGACGTCAGCTCAGATATAAAAGCTAAGTAAAGGAAGAAGGAGGGGGGGGACATTCGTCAGTTATGTTTGTCTTCCAGAGAAACCCTTAAGAGTACGGAAGCCCTGCTTCCCAGGAGGTGGCCAGACATCGCCTGCTGGTGGGAAGTAGGGAATAAAAACCTTCTGTTTTTCTTTGCTGTCGCGCGCGACCTTTGCTTTTGCTTTATTAAACTGTCCTTATCTCAACCCATGAGCCCTTTGTCATATTTTCTCTCCCCTGTCCAATCAAGGAGGGGGAGTGATAGAGCGGCTTTGGTGGGCACCTGGCACCCAGCACCCGGCCAGGGTCAACCCACCACAGTTGTTATTTAGCCCAAAGAAGGGAGAGAAGAAGTAAAGACATGAACTTTAGATTCAGGTTTCTGGTCTCTGTAGTTTGCAGAGAGAAGGACAAGGTGGTTTGTTCCAGAAACAGGAAAAAGATGAGTCTGTTACTGTACATGCTCAGTATCTCTTTCTGAGGTTATATTGCAGCTAACTCGCATGTCACCTCTCAACACAAACTCTGCTACCTCCAACATTCTTGCTTTTCTTAGAAAGTTTGTGCTGGTGACTAAAAATAATTTATATACAATTTATCTTACACTGTAGTAAATGCTTCCAAGAAAGTGTTTGCTGTTCTTTTTCAAAATTGACTAAATCACGATGACTCCCCATCTGAATTTGGCTGGTGCTGAAATTTACTTGCTCCTGATTTTTTTCTGATGAGATTGAGCTCTGACTCTTTATGAAGGAGTTAAACTCATATACAAGAATAATCAAATTCAGGGTTAGTACCAACTTAAAGAACTCCTTAGCTGCTTGCTCCTGGCCCCAGTGCTAGCACGTCACCTCGCTCAGGCATGCTGCACAACTGTGCATCCGTGCTGGCAACCATATCCAGGAACTGATTCAGCTTAAAAATCTACATCTTTTTGTGGAGGCTGAGTGAGCAGCCAAGGCAAGGAAATCATGAACTCCTTATACTGTTCTTGTAACCAAAGCTCCTGTGTCATCAAATCACGTCTAAGGTGCAAAAAGAAGGCATGTGAATGGTTTTGAACGTTGCCTTCATTTTTCTGACCTGCTGCATAAAAATAGATTTTTCTGTGTGTATGTTAATTAGCCCTTGGATGTCTCTGCTGCTGAACAATATTCCAAAGAGGTAAACAGTGTTACAGCGCAGTGGAGCGTGAGTTTATTTATTTGCACCTGTAGCAACTTGGACTGATGTGGTGGAGTTTCAGAATTTTGGTGATTCCCAGACACCATACCTCAAATTTCAGTGAAAGAATGAAATCCGCTAGAGAAGAATGAACCCTGACCACAGATGACAGAATAAGACCTTCTGCAAAAGTTAAGGAGAGCACGGAGGAGGGATGCAATGGGCTCGGGGAATGAAGCGGGGTGGGAATAGGCTGAGACAACAAGCCTCAGGAGCTACGCCGCAGAGCCAAGGAAAGACGGGAGAGCCTTCACAGGAGGAAAGCATGAGCCCTAAGCCTGGGCAGCAGAGACAATTCCAACTGGAAATCTGAGAGGACTTTTCACACACAGATTTCAACGTCTGTGTGGGATTGGGACTCACCACCGCCTGTTCCGGTGACAATGTGATAATATGGCTCATTGCATTGGTATGTGATCACTGACTGGTAGTTGTTGTTTGCAGGTTTGCTAACATAGCTGAATGCCCCATTGGTCAGGTCTGTAGGGTTGCCACAGTTCACAACTACAAAAAAGAAAAAAAAAAAAAGAGATGAATCAAAGACAGCCTTACTGCCTGCAGGTCTAGGCTTGACTTCGATTGTGGCCATGATGTGAAGGACCAGTTAGTACAGCAGGCAGAGAGAGGTTGTTCCAAAATGGATCCCAGACTGGGATCTTTTGCTCTTAGATATGACAGCGTTATAGCAAATTTATAGTGGTATTTCATGCATTTTGGTAAGGGCGGAAAAACATTTAAGTTTCTGCAAGCAGAAAAATGTAATGAAAGTCAACAGTGGACCTCCACAGGTCCCTCCAACCAGCATATCCGTGAGTCTATAGCCACAGACAAATTGAGTCATAGAGGCTGACCTCCCCATGTTCTTGGAGGAGGAAAGCCATGGCAGGGGGTATAACCCCCATTCTCAGATCACTCACTTTCACAGCGGGGCATGGATTGATGCCATGTCCCATCAGCCTGGCAGACAGCCGTGAAGGACAGCAGCTTTCGGTTGCCCTGTGTGGGAGAGAAAAACATCTCTCTTGGTTGTACAGAGCCTTACATTCCCTTCCCCACATTAAAATATTATTCTATCTGCCCATCTTTTCACTGCTGTCCAATAGTTGCCCCTCTGTAGTCTGTTCCAGTTGCTGTCCTCTCCCTTTGCTGCCTTCCTTCTACCCCGTGTTTGCCACAGGCTACAAATTCTTCATAGCAGGCCAAGATATCGGCAGCCAGCAGCCATAAAACCGTGACAAGTCTGGGGCGCTACCCAGTCCTGGCAATAGGATGGCGAGGGAGGCAGGTAACATCTTCTGCTTCGAGTCTGATTTCATATCCTTCCAAAGAGATATTCTTGTTTACCAATGTTTCCTGGGATCTTTGTCTCTCATCTTCTACCAGGGCTTCGCGAAAGAGTGACTGCGTAAGGAAAGGGGCTAGGGAAGGAGAAACCACTGGAAGAAGGCTGACCGTAGCAAGGAAGAAACAGAAATTGCAAGAGGTTTCCATGAGTGAAATTTCCTAAGAAAATTTTACTGAAAGGCGAAAGACTTACACAAACTGAAGAGGAGCCAGAATATGGCTGAAGGGAGTGGAGAAGGGATCTCACCTCTATCAAGTTATACCCAGTCTTGCAGGTGACAATGATATAGTCTTGAAATTGATACACAGGCTGCAGGTCTCTGATGATGGTAAACTGATCCTGTGGGACAGGCTGTGGGCACCGTATTTCTGTTGGAGAATGGGACAAAGTAAGTTGGTATTAACAAACGGTGTAGGTAGGCTGTAGTAGCCTCTGGAGAAGAAATGTCTTACTCTCTGAGGTGTAGTGGATCTTCCAGCCACGGCTGAACCCTGACTCATCGGTGAGGAAGAGTATGTCCACCTCATTGCTGTTGGTTTCAATGCTGCCAGGTGACTCCTTGCCACAGAATTCACCAATCTCTGGTGTCACTCTCCCTGGTGCTTGGATCTGATGAGGAAAACATGCATCACAGGGGCAGAACCACACATGCCTCTCTGCCCCAGTATCCCTGTGTCAATCCAGACCAAGTTTGCCACAGGGCCTATGATGGTGAACAGGGTCGGCTGTCCAACCCATCTGTGCATCCTGAAATTAAATCAAAGGGAGATAAAACTGGAAGAAGGATGATTTTTTTGGCTCCTCTCACAGGGGCCGGTGACCCACAGCCTCTGACCTCAGGACAATGCTAATTAAACACACTGAGGGAGGGACAAGGGAAGAGCTCAGTCCTTCATGCTGGGGCACTCTCCTTGTACTGAGCCCGTATTTCTCATCCGAATAGTGGTGTCCCCACAATTCCCATCCAGGTCTGGCAGCAGGGTTGGAAGTAGAGTTTGCTATCTCCAGTACCTTGAGCTGGTCATAAGGACAGCGGACTTGCTGGTGTTCGTCAATCTCAAAGGGTTCCAGGAACTTGAGGATGATAGACAGGCCCTTTTGCAGACGGATGCTGTAGTTACACCGGAGGTCTTCAGGATAGGGCTGGGGGTACTCAGGGCTGCTCAGGTACCCAGATGCCTCTGTGAACAACTCACTGCTGCACTCCACTGGTGTAGAGGAAGAAAGTAGAGGTCACATTATGGAGCTGTGTCATCTGCAGCCCTGCCAAGTGCTCCCTAAGTCGCTTTTCCCACCCTCCCTGGCTGAAGGGCTCCTTCCCTGGAACCCTCCGGTCTTTCAAAATTTCAATTTACCTTTGCAGGAGTGGTGGTCACTCTGAAGCTGGTAGCCAGTCCGGCAAGAACAGAAGTAGCCACCCACATAGTTGTGGCAGAAGTGCTGGCACTGAGGCCTTTCATCTTTCTCAGCAGCACTGTTAGGGTCACATTCATCAAGATCTGAAGACACAGGAGATGCAAGGACAAGGGGAAGGAAGTGTTAAACCTCTCTGCTGTACGCTGAAAGCACAGAGAGATCCATATCCTTGCTTACACCTTCTCTTTATTTGCCTGACAAGGAGGAAAATCGGTTGGAGCCACACAGGCTTCCTTCTGCACGCCGCGGGCATTGCCTACTCACCCACAGCTCGGTAAAAGGCCAGGAAGCCCCTGTAGGGAATCACTGTGCCATTGTCTTCGTTGGAGAAATCAGAGTGAAACTCCAGGTGCATCCTGTTCCCCTTAGATACAAACTCCTTTCTTCCTGGGTGATTGCCTGTGGTTGACCCAAGCTGGCCACAGTATCGGCCCAAGTTCTTCTTGTCTGCTTTGATCTGTCAAGGTTAAGGGGAAATCACTGCAGCCTGTAAGATCCAGCCTGCTCCCTGCATCCCTATTAAGCAGCCACGCTGGGGAGTTGCCAGTACCTGCTCCACCCATTTCTGTCTTTAACTCCTTCCCTTTCCTTTGTGGGAAGCATGAGAGGAGGCCTGGCGAGTGAAGAGCCATTGCATGTGGTGGCCACTAGATTCCCATCTCCAGCCGCCCCTTGGCCCAGGTAGCTATGCACATACCTTAACGTAGTCATAGAAGCAGGACACTGATGGCTCCAGGTCAAAATATCTGAAAGTCAGCTTCACCACATAGCCTTTTGGGACGTGGATATCCCAGATGCTGATGTTATTGTTGGGATATGGCTTGGGATAACCAGGGGATCTGATCTCCCCAAAAAGCTTTCTTGGGACAGGACTGGAACTGATCACTCCAAAAAAGAAGGAGGCCCACAGGAGAAAAGGAATGTGCCTGTGAACATGGCAAGTAAACTATGACATTGCACGAAATTAGGTCATCCGAAATCAGGGGAGACTTCACAAGTGACTTGTGCACCGTCTAATGGAGTCCAAACACGGGAGGCCTGGTTGCAGGTCCAACTTCTGGCTTGGATCACTCAGGAACAAGGAGGACAGCTGCAACGAAGATGCCAGCACTACCCAGGTTCCAGCAAGGCATCGTGACCCAGCCAAAGAGATTCATTAAACCGGGCAGCAGTTTGAAGGAGCAGGGGTGAATTCCCTGAGAACGTCTGCTTGTTCCCAGCAGTCATGGGGCTGGCTCCCGTAGGGCCAGGGGACGTTTGGTTGCCTTTGGCTCCGGGCCTGGGGTCATTTCTGGTTACTGCTAGCTTAGGGTCTTTTCCCAGTTCATTGGGGGAGGGCCTGAAGATCTCAAGCTCAGTTTGCAGAGGAGCGATCCCGCCTTGCCCCCGGGGCAGCCCTCCGCCCTGGCATGCCTCGCCCTCTCTCCTCCAAAAACTGGCACTCTCTTTTTTTTTTTTTTTTTTTTTTCCTTTTCTGTCCCCTCATTCTGCAAATCTCCCCTCCTCCCCTCCGGGGAACGGGACCCTCCGTTTTCCTCCAGAACCAGCTCACTGCCCAGACCTCAGGAGAACACCAGCCCCGAAGATCCTCTTTCCTCCGCCCTACGTGCTCGCAAAGCTCTAACGGGGCGTCCACTCGGCCCCCGGGACCTCTGCTCCTTCCTGGAGGGGTCTCCCACTCCCCACCCCCACCTCACACCACCACCCCCCCCCGCAATCATGTGGCTGCGGGTCCCGTCTCCCCCCGCCCCATATTCCCCCACTCACAGGTCCATGGGGGCGCCCGCCGGGCCCACAGCCCCTTCCCCGCCGTCCGCCCCGCTGCCCCGGCCGGAGCTGCGGAGGGGGCGGGCAGGGGCAGAGCCCCGGGGGCCGGGCAGGTGCCGGGGGGGGGCGGCTGGGGAAGAGGCGGAGGGAGGGAAGCGAAGAACCGGCCGCCAAGAGCCCGGGCCCTGCTGCCCTCTGCTGCCCAGCGGCGGCCGGGCCCTGCAAACACAGACTGGGGTGTGTGTGTGTGTGGGGGGGGGGGGTGTGGTGGTTTTGGGGTTGGTTTGGGGCTGGGGTTTTATTTGGCGGGGGGGGCGGTGCGTACATCTTAGGCAGGCAGAGCCGATCTGTCTCTTCTGGGCGAGGAGGCAGGAAAAAAGATTGCTGGAGACCTTTGCTAGGGTTAGATGTGGAAGCCAGCCGCTGCTCTCCGCTTGTTGTT
>JAVKLA010000030.1:748065-768127 GCA_034782735.1 Sagittarius serpentarius | reverse complement strand
GCTCCATTCGTGCCTCGCCTGCGAGCATCCCGCCCCCCCCCCCCCTCCCGCGTTTTCCCCTTTTCCACCCACTTGTCTCGCTTTTGTTTCAGTTATCGCTGGGTGGATTTAGCTTCCCTTCCCTTCCTTAGCCTGCGGAGAGAGAATGTGTTGCTTCTCCACAGACTCTCCAAAACACGTCCCCTATCTCCATCTTCCAGTTCTACTTCATCCATCTACAATCCGTCGATAGGAATTATTGTACAGTTATGTGTGAACGATGCAGGTTGCTTATATAGAACAGTATTTTATGTGCTAAATCTGTAAAAAAACCCCAACCCAAACCCTAACGCTACAGCTGTAACGTTCTGAATGCAGATGTTCTGTGAACACGCAGAGCGGTGGAGAAAGATGTGGGTTTCTAGATCTGTGGCGGTAGAGACAGGCGTGAGACATTCACCCGAGGGGAGCCAGTGCATCAATAATCTGACGGGGTGGGAGGATCTGAAAACGTGTGAGGGACTCGGGGGTCATCAGGGAATGGAACACCTTGGGGTGCTTTCCGTGCTTCAGCAGAGGTAGGGCTACAGGGCGGGTGCCACGCAGCGCTCCGTGTATGCTGACATTGGCTGGGGCATTTATTCGTACTGCTCCGGTGCCAAGGGGCCCAGTGGCGAGGCAAGGCCCCTTACGCTCTGGATTTTCTCCCTCCTTTGTGAATTTACACTCTGAAACGTCTACCCCCCGCCTTTGGCCAATTATCTTAGATCTACAGGAGCTTTCTTGAAGCGGGTGGGAGTCTGTATCCTAAAAATATTCCCCAAATGTTTTTTTCTAATCTCCAGGACCTCGTTCCCCGAGAAATCAGATTGGTGATTCCCAAGTTGCAGGTGGATGCAGCAAAGGATTTCTGTCCCTGCCACCAGCTTGTTACCCCAGCAACAGGGCGCATTTGGCATTTGTAGCTATGGAGTCCCACCGCGGCGGTGTGGCGCTGGGGCTAGAGCCATCACAGGCTGGAATCGGGTGGGGGCAATGGAGGGGGCGGCGGGGCGGTGTGAAACATGGGCACCTGCCCACAGGGAGGATTCCACCCGCATACTGAGCAGGGTGGCTGTTTCTCTGGATTTCCTACGCAATGCTTTATAATCTTAATCAATACGGGGAAGGAGAAATGCCAACCCACGCTCTCCGCTGCTGCACCGGGCTGGCTCTGCCCTCCCTGCCCCGCTGCTGCTGCTGCGTCCCCACCCGCACCCGTCGCCCTGTCTGCTGGCCCCCAATTTGCAGAAGCGCTTGGTTGTAAGGGATACCGTCCCTTTGGAGTCAGCACGTCACGCCGTGCCGGTGTGGTTTCAGAGGATGCTGTACTGCAGGGGATGAATTCGCGTATTGGAAGTAGTGCCCTTGAGGGGGAAGGCTGGGTATGCTGCTCCCCACCAGCTCTGAGCCATGCGGGGTTGTAATAAATCTTGGTCTCCGGGCGGTGGGAGAGCGGGGGATTATCTGGGAATGGGGGTTGTAACTAGGCCATGTAATATAATCTCTGAGGCCCATTTGGCAGGGAGTGGGCATGGGGGAGGGGTTTTTAATTTGTAATGATTTTTCTTCCCTCTCTCCCTTCCCCTTCCCTCCCCCCCTCCCCCCTTTATTTCTCCCTTTCCCTGCCCCGGAGCCTGTGTGATAAAGATTAATTTGCTATTTCTGGGCCTGTGACATTTTTCAGAGCCTCCTGCTGGCTACTGCCTCCATGCCAAGCCTGGCTGGGCTCCAGCCAAGGGGATCAGCAAGGAGGGGCCGAGGGAATATGGTCCTCACCATGGAGTGGGCAAGGAAGGAGCGAGGGACTCCCAGAGTCCCTTATTACATGCGTAGGGTGACTGACTGAAAGTCTACCTGGGTAGGTGTGCGTAGAGCCTGGGCCTTAGTCCAGAGGATGCGAGGCGTAAGTGATAATGGCTGCGTGCAAGACTTGTCCCCTGGGGACACCCCGATGGAAGATGTATCCTGGATCCTTTAATTATGGCTTCGGTGAGCTAAAGGATTTAGTGTTTGGAATCTGTCTCCAGAATCAGGCTACTTCTGCCTCTTGATCTTGTTTTTTTTAACTGCTCCAGCTTTCCTGGGCACCCAGATGCCTCTCCACGTATTTCTTGTAAGATAGCAATGAGGAGGCCAGAAGGAACACACTGTTTCTGACGAGGTCTCCCAAGAGCCATGCAGAGTAGAACTAGAGAAAGATAACTTCTTCCTCCGAGCCTATTTTAGACTTCCGTATCTCCAGAGAAGAAGGTGGGGAGGGGTGGTTCTTACCTGGCACTGGGTGATGTTCTGCTCTTTTCCTACTGAATCTGTCACTGGCGGCTAATACATTCCTGTGCTCCATCCCTGGCCCCAAACCCACCTCAGCAAACAAGCACAAACCCTGGATTGAAGCCGAGTATCAGGGCATCGTCATGGAGAACGACAACACGGTCCTGCTTAACCCACCGCTGTTTGCACTGGACAAAGATGCTCCACTGCGCTATGCAGGTAGGTGGGTGACAGCTCTGGGAAGGGTGGGGGGCAGGGAGAGACTTAACGGAGAGGCGGAGAGAGGGTGACATTCGTCCCTGTGCTGGGTTCTGGCTCTCTCCAAGAAACGGTCACCTCCAAACCTGGCTCTGGAGGAGGTCCCCAGCGAAGGCTGGAGGCAATGGGGGCACAGCTTGATTTAGGATGCTGTGAGCTGTTTCCCTTAGGGAGAGAAAGTGAGGGTGGAGCCAGCTACTTTTTGACGCAGTTCTGCTATTTCCAAAGATCACGTGCACAGCTCTGTGTCTGTGAGCACTGGAGAAAGCTGGTCGGGCACACTTCGTTGGCAGTGCTACATCCCCTCGCAGTAAGCACAAACCCCTGAGACTACAGACGAGCCTTTCCGAGGGTTGTACTCCTGGGGCTTGCTTAGGCCGTGCCTGGAGCTTCCTCATGCATCCTCCCTCAGCTTTGGGAGAGGAAAAGTTTTCCCTGTGAGCTGAACTTCAGGATTTAGGTGACCTTATCTGCAGTTCCCTGCAGTACGGTGCACATCCGGCGTGCGTGGGTGGATGAGACATCATGGATCTTCGTGCTTTGGCTGTCGTATCTGCAATATATATGCCCTGGTTTGCCTCCCTGAGGGATGCAGAGGAGAAATAAGGTGCTCCCTCAGTACTGTGGCTGTGCAGCACTAATAAATCTAGCTTGCGCCTTGTAACCTCTGATCTTTCTTGGTGCTGGTCAAGACTCCTTGCCGTGGGGGTAGTCCCCAGCAGAGCGCAATCTGCACCGTTAATGGCTGTAGGAGATGGCAGGAGGAACTCCTGGGGAACCAAAGATTGCCTGAAATGAGAGGTGGTAATGAGGGAGAAGGGAGAGCGTAAGTTAGTAAGGAACAAAATACGGGAGAGGGAAGCAAGGGGGCATAACACGCTCTCCTCAGTCCTTTTCTCTCTCCCCTTCCTCTCTGCCTTTGTGGGTACCAGGCGAAATCTGTGGCTTCAGGATCCATGGGGCAGGGGTACCTTTTGAAGCTGTGATCCTGGACAAAGCTACAGGCGAGGGCCTGATCCGGGCCAAGGAACCAGTGGATTGTGAGGCACATAAGGAGCACACGTTCACCATCCAGGCTTATGACTGCGGAGAGGGACCTGATGGAGCAAACACCAAGAAATCGCACAAGTAAGTCCGTGCAGTCATTGCTGCGTGTTACCGAATGCGATCTGTCACAGAAACTGAAATGCAAATGGCTGTGGGAACGCTTCCTTTAGCCAGAAGTATTTTTCTCTAGCCTTGCTACTATAACTCAACATGCTGATAAGACCCAAAGAGAAATGTTCACTGACTGAGTCACATGAGTGAACACACTACAAACAGGGGCTGCTTGACAGCTGTGTCTAAGGGGGGTGGTTTATGTGGCTGCATAGAGGCAGGAGGTCCAGATTACTTTATCATTCCTTTTGCTCTTTCTCTGGGGTGGGAGACCATCGTCCAAGTTCCTGTGTGCCAACGTTGCTGCCTTGAAACCAAGGTCTCTTCCCTTCGTCCTTGCTTTTGACGGCTGGAAATCAGACTGGTGCACTTTAGGGGAGTGACTTACACAGAAATTTAGGTGGTGTATGGCTCCTCAATCAGCCGATCTGTTCTCGTTGATGTCTCCCTGCCTCAGGGCCACGGTGCACGTTCGAGTAAACGATGTGAATGAGTTTGCTCCTGTCTTTGTGGAAAAGTTGTATCGTGTGGCAGTGACTGAGGGAAAGCTGTATGACCGCATCTTGCGTGTGGAGGCCATTGATGGAGACTGCTCGCCCCAGTACAGCCAGATCTGCTACTATGAGATCCTGACCCCCAATATTCCCTTTCTGATCGACAATGATGGTAAGAATCCGCACCTGTCGTGAGCACATCACTCCGCCTTTCCTGCTTTGCTCCCTCTCTGCCCATCCCATTCGCTGGCAGAGCTGTACTCTATGAATTTTCTAGCGCTGCTGATCTACCTCTCCTGGTGCAGAGACGGAGCAACCATTTTGTGGGATGCTATAGCTTGTTACAGAGTGGCACTGGGGGCAGGGACTTAACCCCTTTTTGGTTGTTTTTGTAGTTGAGCAAAAAGAAGAGTGATTTCTAGAAGGAACGTCTTTGAGGAGACTCTCTTTCCTCTCCCTTGATCTCTTTGTTTTCCTAACCAGGGAACATCGAGAACACGGAGAAGCTGCAGTACAGTGGAGATCGTCTCTACAAGTTCACAGTGACAGCCTATGACTGTGGAAAGAAGCGGGCTTCTGATGATGCTGAAGTGGAAATCCAGGTGAAACCCACCTGCAAGCCCAGCTGGCAGGGTATGAAACTTCCAAACACAGATACGTCCTCCCTTTGCTTTTGCTGAACTACTACTCAGTCTTACTCATTGCAAACGTTTGTATATACACGTATAAATTTGTATGCCCGTATAGAGGGTTCAGTTCTGGCACCAACCCATCAGTCCCATCTACGGGGACGCAGCAGACATCTAAGTCCATGGCAAAGCCACTGAAAGGCAATTCTAACATTGGAAAGTCTTACTACTGTGGACTACTATGTATTTGATAAGACTCATAGACTGTATTCAATGTAGATTGCTTTTGGGGCTGTTCGTCGTAAGGATATTTGGCTTTTCCGGAGGTGGTGTATGCCTACAGCTGCACCTTAGTCAGTAGAATTAAGGGGAAATCAACCCAGCTAAATATCTGCTCTGCCTGATAAGAGAGGCTGACAATCCAAAGAGTGATGCCACACTGGTAGTAGCTGTAGAAGATGAGATTTCGGACCCTGCGCTTCTAGGAAATCTTCCCTTGCACTGGTGCCAGCCGCATAAAGTTGTCTTTTCAACACGGAAAGGGCCAAAACCCTCTGTTTCTGGGCTAGTCCACAGATGCCGCTTGTGTGTGTGTGCCAAATGTTCTGGCGTTGGGTCCTTGGCAGGACCTAACCCCTCTCTTTCACTCTTCTTCATTAGGCTGGAACAAGAGGATTGAGTACACCCCGGGTGCAGGCAGCCTCGCGCTCTTCCCCAGTATTCACCTGGAGACCTGCGATGAGCCCCTGTGGAACATCCAGGCCACGGTGGAGCTGCAGACGAACCACGTGGCCAAGGGCTGTGACCGGGATAACTACTCCGAGAAGTCACTACGCAAACTCTGTGGTGAATTGATTCTTTCCTGGGCCGAGGGCAGCTGCGGCACAGCACCCTGCCCCTTCCCTCGGAGGGCTTCCCGGCGGTAGCTCTGTGCTTCACGCAGCAGGGATGCTGGGGGACACGTTCCGCACATCTGCTGCGGTCAGCGGGGCTGGGAGGACGGCTAGCTCATGTGCGGCGTTGAGGGGCAGCAGGCACCCTGCCCGTGTTTACAAGGGGCTCCCCGTGCATTCCTCGCAGGAAAGCCGGAGGTTTCTGTGCGTTGCCCCAGTACGCAGTCTGTGGGCCTCCCCCCAGTACAGATGGGAAAGTCACCATCCTTCTCCAGATGGGAGAAGGCCTACAGGCAACTCCTCCTCTCGCTGTGCTCCGGGACGTTACAGCGAGCCCTCTAGCACCCTCGTCGTCTGTTCCCCAGTTCTCAGGCTCCTTATTCGCCCGTGCTGATGTTCCTGACTCCCTCCCTTCTCGGTAGGTGCTGCCTCAGGAGAGATTGACCTGCTGCCGGTGCCTAGCCCCACGGCGAACTGGACCGCGCGGCTCTCGGTGCACTACAGCCAGGACAGCAGCCTCATCTACTGGTTCAATGGCAGCCAGGCTGCCCAGGTGCCTGTAGTGAATGGGCCGAATGCCCGTGAGGGGCTGAGTGACCACTTCACCCTGTCCGTGTGGATGAAGCATGCTGTGGTGCCTGGCAAGGGCAGGCGGGAAGAGGAGACGGTGATCTGCAGTACAGTGCAGAGCGGTGAGATGCTTTTCCTGGGGTGGTGACGCTTCTGCCCGCTTGCCTCTAACTTGTTAGAAGGGACTGTCCCTGCAGGGGGAAACCCCTTGTGTTCCAGAGCGGAACCTGGGCAGGGGTCCCTCCTCAGGAACACAGCTTCTTCAGGTGTCGCCTTTTCGGGGAGCAGTCAAGCCCGCCGTGGGCTCGCGGTGCTGAGCGCCGGTCGTGCAGGCTAGCGTGTGCTTCTGGGCCATGGCTCGCGAGGCTGCCCTGAGGTGTGGTACCTAACTCCACTCCTTGTGCTTGTCCCTGGCAGAGGACGGGTACTCGCATTACTCTCTGGCTGTGCATGGCTGCCGGATCGCTTTCCTCTACTGGCCGTTGCTGGAAAGTGCAAGGCCTGTGAAATTCCTCTGGAAGCTTGAGCAGGTGAGGAAGCGTTTGCCTCTAACCCATGTCCCTTCTCCTTCTGCCCTTTGCTGAGCCCTTCTTCTGCTGTCTGCCGTAGGTCTGCGATGATGAATGGCACCATTATGCCCTCAACCTGGAATTCCCCACTGTCACGCTCTACGTGGATGGCGTCTCTTACGACCCTGCCCTCATCCACGACAACGGCCTCATTCACCCCCGACGGCGCGAACCCTCGCTCATGATTGGAGCCTGCTGGACTGGTGAGCGCCCGCTCCTTGAACCGTGCTCTTCCCACGTGGGAGGCAAGGGGGTGGAGGGAGAGCCAGAAGAGGTGGAAGAAGCACCACCCGATACTAAATGATGCAAACCACGTTGCAGCCATCTTGCCTCCTTGGTACTAAAGCCAATGATGCGGCTCCTTCCTTCCTTACGGACCAAGCCAGCGGGCCACGGTAATAGTAGCTCAGGGACAAGTGTTACTGGCAGCTTCATGGACAACAGCAGTAGAATATGCGATGGATCACCAGCTTTCAGGCAGAGGAGATTTGGAACTCTGTACCTCATTCAGGCGCTGGCGTTTCTATCAAAGCTTTTCATCAGAGAGCAGGCAGTACTCTTTGTGCTGCTGGTTGTATTGATGGGGATGTCTGTGTCTTGAGGGTCTATATGAGGAAGTCACAAATCATTCTGTAGAGGAATTGGGTTGGAGGACAAAGATCAGGTTAGAAACATAGTTAAGCCACTACCAGATTAAAACCCCTTCTGTGGAGAAGTGAGGCTGCATTTCCCAGGTCTTTCAGTTCTCCGGCAAGACTGAAGCAGGACCGAACTAAAGGAATTTGCCTGCTGCTTGCCTTCACTCCAGCAGAAATTTCTAGCAAGATCAGGTCTTTACTGTAGTACTGCTTCTCCCAGGTCAGGGATCTTCCCACAGCTCTGTGCCCTCGATTGGCCTTTTGCAACCAACAAATATTAATCAGCTTGGGACACCCTCCTGGAACCATCTGAGTTTCAAAGGCATGTTGAGAACGTGGCTTGTTGCGAACGTGGCTAGGACCGTGTTCCATTAATGGGGATCAATTAATTCCCAAACCAGGTATCACTGGGAAAGGAGAAAAAAAAAAAACCCTATACTTTCTCCCTTGTATCAGTTACTCACCCTACAGTCTCACCATCCCCTTCGTGAGAGGGACTCTGCCCTCTTTCATCTGTGATGTGCTGTCCCTAGGGCTGAGGGGTGCACTGCTGGGCACGAGACTCCAGAGCTGTTCTTTTGGACTGGCCCGTACAGGCACTGGTACTGATACTTGCCTGACCCTGTAACTACCCTCTTCCAATGCCTTATTGCTTGTCTGAATGTTCTCCTTTTGCAGAGGAGAAAACGAAAGAGAAAGTCAAAGGAAACGAGAACTCCACTGATGCTGTACAAGGTAGGGAAAAGAAAGAAGATGGTTGCCTTCCCCTCTTCACCGTGCATGACTACCACTTCTTGCATGGTGCCTTCCTCATACAGCTCCCCCAGCCCTGTCCTGCCACCTCCCACCACCTTGGGAGTAAACCCCGTATTTGGCAGATTGGTCCTTGATACCTTGGTATCTGTGGAGCATGAAAAGGCTGATAGGAGGACTACAGCCTGCTTTGAGAGACGGAGTATGCTTTTCATATGGAGAAACAGTCCTCATGCCTGATCATTAAAGTTGGTCTCTGAAGAGCCATTAGAGACATCAGGAGATGTCACCTCATCCCTAACTACCTACGGAACGTATAGTTTCTTTTAAAAGCCCTCACAGGAAGCAGAGTGAGAAGGGGACAAGAAATGTTTCCATCTGGCATTCAGCAGTTTGGCAGAAACTCCTCTACGCTACCCACCGTTCACCGCCCTAGTCTTTCTGTTGGTCTGTTTTTCTTGCTTCCCCCCCGCATCTGGAATTAAAAAAATTGTCATTGCCTTACTTCAGCATCCCCCGTCTTCTTTTCGTCTTTGCTTTTCCATGTCCTGTGCACCCCTCTGTCTCTCTCCACCTCCCTTAACATCTGTATGTCCCTCACACTGTTGCTTCTGTTGTCTTGGCTTTTCCATGCCCCCTGCACCCCTCTGTCCCTCTCCACCTCCCTTAACATCTGTATGTCCCTCACACCGTTGCTTCTGTTGGTTTTGCTCTCTTCCTTGCCATGTCTCTCACACCCTCCACCTCCCATGTTTCCCTCAGGAGATCCTCTGTCGATACACCACTACTTCCATGGTTACTTGGCTGGCTTCACTGTGCGCCCTGGTAGCTTGGAGAGCCGGGAGGTTATTGAATGCCTATATGCCTGCCGTGAGGGGCTTGATTACAGTGACTTCGACAGTCTGGGCAAAGGGATGAAGGTACGCCCATCTGCCCAGCTTGCATGGGTCTCCTCCACTCTCCTCCCCAGCCTTGCTTCCCAGGACTTTGCCTGCTCCCCCGCCTCAGACGACTCCCCACCTTTCTCCTTTGTGTCTCTCGTAGCCTGGGCTCTTGGCATTTGCCGAGGAACCCTGAGTATTTTCTTCTCTTCCACCCGTAGGTTCACGTGAACCCCTCTCAGTCCCTGCTCACCTTGGAGGGTGACGATGTGGAAACTTTCAACCATGCAATCCAGCATGTGGCTTACATGAATTCGCTGCGCTTCGCTACGCCCGGAGTCCGGCCACTCAGACTCACCACTGCTGTCAAGTGAGTGGACAAAGCGGCACCTCCGGCTAAGTTCAGCAAGAGGGTTACCTCTCTTTTGACTAAAAGTACACGCCCTCACCTTGTGTTTTAATTCTAACTGATGGTCTCAAAATGGGTAAAAGTCTTCCTGAAAATATGTATAAAAGGATCCAAACGGATACTGTAACGCTGGGTCCTGGGGTCTTCGCAGGTGAACTTCTGCCTTCACTCACGGTGTTCCAGGCATGTGGGCAGGTTTTAATTTTCTCTGTGGTGTGTGGATGTGACCAAGCCACCTGAAACCCAGTGATGTCATTCCTACCACACCTCCCTGTCTTGCACAGCAGGCTATAGGGAAGCTTTAGGAAGACTACCAGAAAAAGGATATTCCCTTCACTGGCAGTAACAGGCAGGAGGTGTTCTTTGACAATGTTGCTGGTGGCAGCTTGGGCCAACTTCTGCTTTCTGCTGCTCTCCTTCAGGTGTTTCAGTGAAGAGTCCTGTGTCTCCATTCCTGATGTGGAAGGTTACGTTGTGGTGCTACAGCCTGATGCCCCCCAGATCCTGTTGAGTGGCAGTGCCCACTTTGCTCATCCTGCATCAGACTTTGAGGCTCCTGATGGGGTCCCCCTGTTCCCCAACCTCCAGATCACCTGCTCCATTTCTCACCAGGTGGAGGCCAAGAAGGATGAGAATTGGCATGGTACCGGTGAGTGGAGTACAGGGCGAGGTATAAGAGCCAACCTGGAAAGCCCTACGAGAGTTGCTGTCCTGCAGAGGAAGCAGAGCCCCTCATTACACCCGAAACAGGAGAGAGTTCACAGATACAGAAGCGAGGCACATTGTCTGTCAATATGTAGGCTAATCGGTTCTTATCCCTTTCTGCTCCTCCCTGTACTTTTTCTATCCACCCAGTTCCTTTGCCTCACTCTCTCCTCCTTCTTTCCCAGGCTAATCCCTTTCACATTTTACCTACATTTCCTCTTAGTGAATCCAGCACTGGGTGGGTGTCCTGCCCGTTACCCTCTCCACGCCTGCGCTTACTCAGTCTCCTCCTGCTTCCTTCTCTCCTGCTTTCCTTATTTCTGACGCCCCTTCCATCTCTTCCTGCATCGCTTACTCCTGTGAATTCCCCAGTCGGTTTCCTCACACCCTGTGATATCTTGTCCCTCAATTTCTCTCCACCATCCTCATTATTTTTCTGCACTCTGTGCTCTACATGTCCTTTCACTTCTTTCGTTATCTTTTCTGGTAATGGGATTTTTTCGCTCATAGTTTTCTGTTTAGCAGCTTTGCTAAACTGCTCATACAATGATGAGTTTCTTGACGTAGAGCAGGTTGGTCTTGGCCCTGCTGAAAGCCGTTAGTCATTGAACATGGTTGCCGTTTTAAAGAAGATCAGATCTCAGCCGTGGCAACCAGCAGACATGAGACAGGGGAAAGCTTTCAAAAGCACTCAGGGGTCTGGGAATGTGCGATAGAGTTGTTCCTAATTTGCACATTGTCATTGTCAACACAGAGGCCTTAGAGCCAAGATGTGTTATCATGAACCGGTCTGATAATAGTATGTTGTTCCAAAATAAAGTGACTTTATTATGTGCATAAATAATGTCATTAGAACCAGGGGGACTCCTCCAACAAGTAATTAGACCGACAGTGATTTTACTCAAGGTCAGTGCTAGCCAGAGAAAGAGAAGTCATTACGTATGATGTGAGCACTTTCAAGTGAGTGGGTACCACGCTGAGTGACTCCTGCCTTCACTGACGGCCATCTGACTTTCTGGCCCTGTCTTCTTTCCGTTTGCGTCTCAGTGACAGACACGCGAATGTCGGATGAGATTGTGCACAACCTGGATGGCTGCGAGATCTCATTGGTAGGAGATGACTTGGACCCAGAGAGGGAGTATCTGCTCCTGGATGGGGCACTGCTGCAGCAGCGGGGCCTGGAGCTTGTTAACACCTCTGCCTACCTGACCATCACAGGTACGTCCTCTCCTTGGCCACAGCTGTCTAATTACGCCTCGCTCGCTGCCTGTCTGGCGTCGCTGGGAGCAGCACTTAACCCGATGTTAGAGATGTGCTGGTGTACTTTGTGAGACTCTGAGACGTAACCATTCGTTGAACTCCTGGCTTTTGGAGGTCCCAGGCCACGTCCTTGGGGAGGTGGCTCCTCTTCCAGCCCACAGTACCAGGGCATGGAGTCTGAGCTCTCACCAGGCTTGTATCGCTCCTCCTGACTTACTCCTTGGGGTTTGGTGTTCTCAGGCGCCAGCAGCATCTTGTGTGACGTGACGGGGGGACAGCACATTCCATGGGCTGTGGACTGGTACAATACTCTTGTACTTTCCAGAACTTAACAGGGCTGTCGCCCTTGATCCTTCCTTCCCTTCCGCTTGTTTTAGCCATGTAAGCAGGGATTTCATCAGGTCCTTTGCAGCCAGCTCCATCTCTGCTCCCTTCCTAAAATCAGTGAACCCAGCGTTGCCTTGGATTGCTCTATAGCTCGTAGTTACTACTGGGTTACCATGCCAGATGAGTTTGAAGCAGGAGCTTTCTCACCCTGCACCAATTGCCTCTTCTTGTCTCAGGTGTGGAGAGCATTGCCATTTACGAGGAAATACTACGCCAGGTCTCATACCACATCAACCATGGGGCTGCTCTTTATGAAAGGAAGTTTCACCTGTCCTGCACCGAGATGAATGGACGCTACTCCAGCAACGAGTTTACTGTCGAGGTAGGAGATAAATACATGCACGTATAGGTGCCTGCGCATGCATGGAGAGGACATGGTGGACGGGAATGCACACAATGTAGCATGTACCATGAGCACTGGCCTGAATCTCTCTCACTCTGCTCTTTCTGCAGGTGAATGTCCTCCACAACATGAACCGAGCTGCTCATCCTAACCATATTCTGAGCTCCCAGCAGTTCATGCACCGCGGCCATCACTTACCCCCAGAGCTATCTGGGCACAGTTTGGCAAGCAGCCATAACAACCCAAGTACGTCATACTATCTTTTGGGTTTATTCCTTTAGCTCAGGATGTTGATATTCTGATACCCTGGTAGGACCTATAGCAGAGGATTCCTTTCAGGCTCCCTATACCCATGTTATCAAGTTCTCATTATGTTGTCCTGTCCCACTCGTCATCAGCAAACGGACTGCAGTCTGTGTCAAATTGCGTTTGAGAGCTTGGTGCAACAATCCTTCTCTTTTGGCGTGTTGTTTTCTCGATGTAGAAGCAGTCCGAAATCTACACCTGATAAGGGTCTAAAAAGAACAACCGTCAGCTGATAGGATTTCATTCGAGCACCTCGCAAAGGTGCTATGCGGGCTTGGGTAATGTAATTTCAGAAAGAAGCTTCAAGAGCGGGAGAGAAACAAGAGAATCAAGACTGCCACTGCTCTAAAAAAAGAGGTGGGACTAGGTGGTGGTCATTAAGGCAGAAAAATACGGGAGACGGCACCACACAGGTGAGAGGAGGATTCTTGCCCCCAAAACAGGGGAGAGAAGCCTGAAAGCTAGGTTAGCGATTAATTTGTTGGTTTGTGCTGGCAGCCCTATGCCACAAGCACGCCCGCAGTCCAGTTGGCTCCTCCCAGGCTGCGATAGCTCTGGGACTGTTGGAGAGGACCCTGCGTTGGTTTTGCTCCCCTGTTGTAGGGAACGTGGAAAGCACCCTTGGTGCTAGCTTTTGCTGCAGCTTCCTGCAGCAGCTGATCCCAAGCTGGTCCAGTCCTGCAGCTGGCCCTGAGCCACCGCAGGGACAGCCTATGTACGTGCTGGGCCAGCGCCAAACCCCAGCC
Organism: Sagittarius serpentarius; assembly: GCA_034782735.1. NCBI lineage: Eukaryota > Metazoa > Chordata > Aves > Accipitriformes > Sagittariidae > Sagittarius > Sagittarius serpentarius. The sequence goes on along the minus strand of JAVKLA010000030.1, from coordinate 754,836 downwards.
TTTGCCGCTCCCTTCCCCAGCTCTGCCCGGCGGCAGCAGCAAAGGAGAAGTTGTCCCTGCTGTACGGAACCACCCAGAACAAATCCACGGAGGGCCTGGATAGGTTTTGTAGGGAAGGGGGTTGTCTGGCGGTCCAGACTCAGCCTACAGGCTTAGAACAAAGGGGTGGGAGTTGGGCTAAGCGTCTTAGATGAATTTCAAGTTTTCTCCTGTGGCGAAGGCAGGCTTTGACCGTGGCACCAATTAGAAGGCCATCACAGCCTCACCTCTGCCTCGTGTGTAAAGCAGACTTCTTTTGGCTTCTTTCTTTCTCTGCTGCTCGCATGGAAATCATCCCCTGTGAAAATCACCCTCGTGCCCTCTGAGGCTCTCCCCAGCCCATGTTTCTCCCTCCCAAGAGGGGGATACAAATGGCTGCTGTGCAACATATTCTGATGACTTCCGTAGATAGAGAGTCTACAGGCTGGGCAACGTCAGGGGACGCCTGGACCTAGGCATCCTGGAAAACCATGCAGGCCTCAAGCGAAGATACAGCAGCTGAAGGCAGAGGAACTGCCTGGGCCCAGGGGAGCAGGGAAGTCAGGACATGTGACTGCCCAGACCAAAAACCCAAGCTCTGCCCAGGAACCCCCACTGCTTGCAGGTCAGGTTGGAAATGCACATTTCTGTGACAGAGGCTAACCACGCCTTCTCATTTTCTTTCTCCAAAGTGGTCCCCAGCGCTGCCACGGTCATCATTGTGGTGTGCGTGGGCTTCCTGGCACTCATGGTGATCCTTGGCATCCTGCGCATCCACTCCCTGCACCGGCGGGGAGGGGGGCAAGAGGTCCCCGGGGCTGCTGAAGTGGGGCACACAAGCACCGGAGGCAAAGAGAGCGACATGTTCTGGGACGACTCGGCCCTCACCATCATAGTCAACCCCATGGAGGTGAGGAGCAGCCAGAGTGGCTGGGGCTGAGTGGGCAGCTGGGTTGCCAGATCCTTCCCCTTACCCCATGTCTCACCTCCCCAGTCCTACCAGAGCTGCCAGGACAGGGCAGCAGAAAGCAGTGAGGGCAGAGCAAGTGAGGGGATGGAAGATGAAGATGACAGCACCGACTCGGAGACACCCGACTCCCCCAACAGCAATGATGTGGATGACCGACACATCATCGGCAAAAGCGACAGCTCTCACCGCTACTAGGAGCTTTAAAACACCAGTCCAATGGATCCCCCCAAAACATATGGCTGGAAGGAGGAGGTGTCTTACTTTTAACTTCTTCCTCCCCCCACCGTGTACACATGCGCTCCTCCCTCATTTGTCATTTCTGCCTCCCCATGTTCCTTCATCTTCTGCCATTCTCATTGTGGACATTCCCCACATTATTGACCCCCCATCTGGCTCTCTAGAAATGTGTTAGGGCACTCGCACATGACAGTGGCACAGTTCAAACTATGATGAGGAAGGATGGGCTTGGAAAGAACAGAAATGTGGAAGGAGGAGCCAGCCATAGGGCTCAGAGTGGGGTCTCTCACAACCCCTCCCCAGATATTATATATATATATTGTATATTTTTTCAATGTTGTCGTTTGAGGTTTATTCTCGTTTCATGCAAAAAAACCCCCACTGCAGCTTGTGTCGCTTTGTAAAATTGTCGATACTCCTAAACTAAATGAATGAAGGTAAGAAGGATGAGGAAACAAAAGTGGATTTTAAAATAAATGGATTTCAAATAAAATGTTCAGGGCTTCTGCAGTTTTTCACAAGCAGGGAAAGAAACAGTCAGTGTAGCCTCAAATGCAAAACTGGAGATTGTCCAGAGCATTTATTTACTGAAATGACTGCCTTATCTCAGGGAAGGGTTACATTTTTTTGTGTATGGTTGGAACAAGAAAAACACGTCCCCCCTGACCCTACCCCCTGCCTTTGAGAGTCAAAATACTCTTTGTAAACACAATGTAGCCTTCTCCCCAGGACACGGGGCTGGGAACCCAGAGAGGAAGAGAAGGCATCCCAGCCTGTCACAGGCAAGTGTAACACGTGCAGCAAACGGAATTCCTGATTACAGAAAAAAAAAAAAAAAAAAAGGCTCTTTCCATACACTTAGTGTATCATCAATAGAAACCAGCCAAATCCTTAGCTTCATCCATCTTTTCACCCAATCCACTCTCTCTACCAGCATAAAAGAGTATTTTTCACATCAGGGGTTCCAGCTTGTAGCAGAACCGCCCCAGCACTTCCGAGGGAAGGAGGTATCCTCCTCTCTCTGGTGGGAATGGAGGGGATGGAAACACAACAGATACTGGCGAAGCACGGCTATGAGCCCAGCAGCACAAGTTGTTAAGATAGTGCTCCATAGCAAGTTGTGCTTCTTCCCTTCATCTGCTTGGTCTGATGATTCAGACCCTGCAAGACAAAAAGATACTGTCAGCTGCCTGACATGTCTCGGGGCAATGGCTGCAACATGTTAAGGAGCCAAAGGAAGGTTCTGCAAGAGGATGTCTGCTGGCAGCCAAGGCTGAGAAATCCTCCTTAGGGGCTGGAAGGCAGCACAGTAGGTGCGAATGGAAGAGCCCCTCAGAGGGCACGAGAGGTCTCAGCACAAGGTCTGTGCTTCCTGCAGTTCTCTCGGGTGTCTTGGCTCTAGCCTGCCTTCATGTCCAACTGTTGCCACGTACGGTTCTCACTGGGTCCCAAAGATGTGAGCATGCTGAGGCTGTCGTAAGATACCCTTATGCTTTCTCCTTTGTCTCCTCCCAGTAAGTTCATACAGGCAGCTTACAGCAGGCACCATCAAACCAGTGCCCTGACATCTTGAAGCACCAGAATAATTCAAGTCTCCAGAAAGAAGAAAGGCTACAATGTGCCCATTGGAGCCAAAAAGTTTGCACAAAATAGTCTTATGTCCTGAGAATGCTATGCCTGACCCAGTTCTGATATGTGATGAAAACCACTGCCTCTTGGAGCATGGAAAAAGATTTAAGTCTCAGGACCATGAGGTCCCCATATCTTTACGGCAGCCTCAGCCAGGTGCTACAGTGTGCTTACATGGTGGAAGAGGCCAAATGTACAATAAGTTCATAGGTAGCCATCATGATAGCTGTGTTTGGGATCTGGCGGATCAAGTGAGCCAGGAGCCCTCGGTATAAAGCCAAGGGTCCCTCTTCACGGACCACAAGCTGCAGAGTCTGTATAAAGGAACGGTATCGTGACCCTTCTTCTCGCAACCGTGTCCGAATGACCTCTGGAGAGACAGAAAGGGAAGTGATATTAGCAGACTGATCTTACAGGCATGGCGTCTCCCATCGAGGGGAACAGAAGGAAGGAGAGTGGACCCACTCACCATGTGGATACGCAATGCAGGAAGCACATGTTTTGGAGACGGCAGCAGCTCCCATTAGGCCAAAGAAATCATGGCTGTTTGGTGAAAGTGTGAGCGGTGGGGAAAGGGAATGATGACTGTTTCTCAGCTGCTGTTTCAGTGCTTCATAGATGACGAAGTGTATGATGGTCTCTGACACTCCAGCATAGGAGGCAGTGATACCACGGTAAAATCCACGAAGGCCTTCAGTGCGGTACACGCGCGTGGCACATTGGAGAGCATTGCTGGCCATCTCCCCCTTCACCCTGTAAAGAGGAGGGAGGGTTAGAACAGCATACGGCTCCACTGACCTAAAACGCTGTTGTGAACACAACTGTATGGCTCTTCACCAGCGTGCCTTGAAGACCTATGTTCTGATGGCAAGTCACAGACCCTGACCCAACCCCACCCCCAAACCAGTCCGGATTTGACACGGAGTGGCTCTGCATTGCTAGCCTGCCTTACCTGGCTTCCAGCTGCATCCTGGTTTTCACTAACCAGATAGGGTTGGTGAGTGTGGCAGAGGTAATGCCTGGAGAACAGAAGAGGAAGACAGTCATAAGTACCAGGATCATGCCAACAGTTTGTGAGGAGGTGCTCATCTATCAGCTCTCCGAATTCTGACAGGCAAGCTGCAGGCATTTGCAGTTTGAGAATGACCTTGAGCTCCCGTGGGGGCAAACTATCTGATTCTCTTCCTCCCCCATTCCAGCCTTTGTCTGGTGGTAATTAGCTCCGCTGCCTCCAGCATAACCCTGCTACAGGCCCTGGTGTTATAAGTAGGCAGGAAACGATGGGCTAAACTTGCAAGAGTGGAAGATTTTGTTAGAGAACTGGGATATACCAAGAGAAATGATTCTGTGAGTGCTCTAAATTACACACTGCCTTCTCCCTCTCACAGCTGAAGGGACCTCTTTTCCTGATAGCAGCTGAAGGGCTAAAGACAAGATCCATGACTTGAAGAGATGGGCCTAAGAAGAACAAAGAGCGAGAAAACGTCTGGTTACCCGAGGAACTCACTGCTCCAGGTGTGGAGGGAGGAAACTTCAGAAGAGAGAGCCGGACTGATGGAAGCAGCAATGGGGAACGAATGAAACCCGTTTACACTTAAGAGACAGAAGGACCACTTGGCTCTCAGAAGAGACTCACCTGCACAGGCTGCTGATAGCATGTGTACTTTCTTGGACTCCGGTACAAGGACAGCATTGAGCCTCTCCTTAACACCAGAATAGGCAGCAAAATATATAGCCCTGGTTAGAAAGAAATACAGAAGAGATTACAGCTCACCTATGAGAAGCAGAGTGCTGTGGGGTCTCACTCCAACTTTTCTCACTCCCAGCTCAGGTTTGTCTAATGTGACATCGATACCATTTATAGTAGGCCCACAGCAATCATCGTATCTTACAACTATGATCAGAAGGTCCAGAAAATGTGTGTGTGAAGGGGTCCTGTGGCACAATAAGCACAAGGCCCAGACTGCTTTCAGAATGTGGAGCAACAGCTGTCATGGAGGTCCTTTAAAAAGTGTACAGCATGAGCTATCCTCAGGGAGAAGTACTCACCGGGAAGGAGCAACCCCCACAAGGTTTGGACCCAGACCTCGGAACAAGGATCGCACGCCTTCCTTCTCAAGGATGGCCCTACAGGAGGAAATGAACAGAGAAATCGGCAAAATAACTAAGCTGGGGGCTCTCCTGTTTCTCCTCCTTTTTTGTTCTTCGGTACTTCTTGTAGCATCCCCTCCTCACCTCCCGTGTTATGCTTTTTCTGCCCCATTTTCTCTCCAACCACTTCTCCTCTCTCCTTCAGTCATTTCTTCCTCTTCTTGCTGACACCATCACTCCGGATCTGATCAAACCACTAGCTGCGAAATTTCTCACAGTCCCAAAAAAGCTGCCTTGCAGACTCAGAGTTCAAAGCACACATCAACTGTGAGAAGCAGATGTACCTGTGCTCTGATGAAACCTCCTACCGCACTTGCAGTTTCCAGAGCCTAGCCTCACCTCAAATGCTACTTCCATCTCTCTCTCTCCCCACCTGATGGGCAAACCTTCACCTCCTTGGTGCTGACATGCACACTGCCCTATCCTACTCACCTCAGCAACTTGAGCACTCCAGGAGATGGTGGGCTGGGGTTCATCAGCCTCACGCTCATCCCTGGCAGATGTATCTCTGAGAGGCACAGAGGCCGCAGTGTCAGCTGGGATGACTGTAGACGTGTCTTCACCACTTCCAGGGGACAGGTCAGGATGGCTCCAGCCGTGCCACCACATCTAGGGCATAACAAGGGCATAACAGCACATCTAAGACTGACCCCTGTGCAGGAACAGGGCAATAATTCTGACCCTGCTCGTCCACAACCTCTCCCCTCTAGGAGAGGAGGTTAGGTCCCCCAGCCTGCGTCATACATGACCTCCTGCTCTGACACTGATTAACGTAAAAATGGCTCTAGCTTGGGACATCTCCTGGCAGCCTCACTCTGAAACTTCACTCAGTATTTGAGACAAACAGTCCCAAGTCCATAGGGATTCAGCAGCCCCTCAGCTCAAAGCTGCTGATCTTTGCATTCAGAATTTCCCAGAGCAAACATTTCTGCTGCCCAACCTTGCTGCAATGTCTCCTGCTGAGATCACCAGGCACTGTGCCTCACACCTCCCCGCAGCAGCACTGACCTCTCCCACCCCTCTGCCTGCCTGTGTCTTCAACCCATAACCCTTCAGCCCCACATCTTCAAGGCCCTGTAAGCAAGTTCTGTATTTTCTGCCAACAGCCAGGCTCACCCCCAGCCTGACTTGCCTAATGAAAGAGGACCCTGACCTTCAGCAGACAGAAGCTATTTTTGGAACTCATGAACCATCACCATCAATCATTCTGGTCACACCTCAGTAACGCTGAAAGGACACGATCCCCTTTTTCCCCTTCTGCCACTCAGGGGCAAGCCAGAACCGATACGTTTGGTTCTCAGCTTCTGCCCCTTCAGATCCTTTGGCTGACAACTCCGTTCTTCTAGAGGATGCTCAGGACCTGAAAGGCTGTTTTGAGATGAATTTGCATGGAACAGCCATGCAAGAGGCTTTGATGAACAAGCAGTTGTTCATATCTGCTACAGCCAAACTCGCTTTGTTTCACAGGAGATGGAGTCTTAAAAAAAGCTCACTCTGCTCCAAAGAAAGACAAGCCAACCAAAGAACTATAAGATATCACGGAAGAATCAAGTATGTCAACAGAATTACGTATGATGGTACAGGACAGCAAATGGCTAGAGTTCTGAAGAATTATTTTGAAGAAGTCTGTACAGCTCAGTGCGCACATACACTGCTCTCACAGCCTTTGCTCCTAGGGCTTCATTTATTACTGCCTGCAGGTTAGGGGAGAGAGGGGAAAAAAAAAAAAAAAAAAAAAAAGAGGCCGGGGGGCCTATTGCAATGAA
>JAVKLA010000030.1:711912-738989 GCA_034782735.1 Sagittarius serpentarius | reverse complement strand
GCACCCCCCGTTCTTGCGTGCCCACAGATAAAGGAAATTGGGTTTCCTGTTGCAGGTTTGCAGCCTGAGAGCCAGCGCTAGGAATCCCAGATAAACTGACACCCCCAGCAGTGCTGCTACCCAAGCAAAAGACGTGAAATGGGCTGGATACCAAATTAAAACTGTTTCACATTAGTAAAAAGAAAAAAAAAAATTCACTACAAGGATGGTCTTGATTTTTAGAAGTTGTTTAAACTGTATCTACATCAGCATTTCAAACAGTAGTGCCCTTGTGAGAAGGCCCTCCAGCTATTCACCCGCTAGCACCCTGCAGAGCCCAGAGCCGTTTAACCCAGGAGTCCAACCTCCAGCTCCGAGCAGGGCTGACTTCCACATTGCATCAAGTTGCTCATGGCTTTGTCCTGTCAAGCTTTAGAAGCCTCCAAGGATGCAGATTCACCAGTCACTCTGGGGTGGTCTGTTCAAAGCTTAACCATCTTCATAATGATCTATTTTAATTTTTGTAGTCGTTTTGGTGTGCATAAACTGGATTTCTCCTAGAGGAAACTAAACTAAAAATCTCCAGAAGTTCACCAAATGTGGCCCAACCCTTAATGGTCCTAATGGTCCAAACCAACAAACCACATCTGTGTTGGGGACATCCAATTTAGGAGACCAGACTAAATTCCGTCTGAAGTAAAATCACTGAAATACTAGCAGTGTCGATCTGGGAGACTCGCCGCCCCCACCTTCAGCCAGAGATCCACTTCTACTCTGCCAAATTATTTGCTAGTGTAAGACCAAGTGACAAGGCCACACACACAGCCAGCAATTTTGAAATTAGATGAAGGAAAAAGCACTCTTTGAACCAAAAAGAAAAAAGTTAAACCAAAAAACTATAACTTTTCTTGCAAAACACCAACTGTCATGGATGTGCACTGAATACTTCACATGACAGTGTGAAGTACAGTTATGATTTTAAAGGAGCGTGAAGTAAGACCACTAGCTTATTTGTAAGTCCAAAAAAAACAGGCAATACAAAAATACAATTTCAATCATTCCAAAAAGTCCTAAGAACAATGTAAAAATGTTCTTGGGGCTATGCAACTTTTGGTCAAATCAACAAACGTATGTCTTCAAAAATGTTTGTTAATGCTTTAAAGCGAGCCATCTGTATTACCAACAAGAAAGCCCAAGATATCTATCAGGGCTGCTGACGCGAACAACTGGCATACAGAAAGTTCTGCTACCACAGCAGTTGTTTTACAGATACTATCTGCTGCTATTAAAAAAAATTCTTAATTAATCCTATTTCACATCACATCAGCAGACAGTAAGCCTGTCATTTGAATTCAAAGGTCGAAAGACAATTGATTTAGCTGATGGTGCTGGAAAATGCATCGTGACTTGAAAAATTCAGAGAGCAGAGCTGTGCTACAAAACCAGGCCTTGGCACCTCCTGGAATCCCACCATCCGCTGCGCAGAGACAGGCAGCAAGGCAGGCTACAGAGCAAAGGAAGATGCTTGGCAATTTCCCCCACCCAGGAATACAAGCATTAAAATTCATAAAATACCACCAGCCAAGTATATTAAACATAACTACTTCTCCCAAGCAGACTCAACAGGCAACTTTCCTCTAACTTATGCTCAACTACTGACCCGTGCTTTCTAGCAGCCTGGAATAAGAGCTTGTTTTCTGCTGATGTTGGCTAGTTGAGGTTTTTAATCCAGTATAACATCATCAATTAGGAAAAATAAGACACATTTCAGGGTTAACTTGAAATGCTTTCACTAAGATAAAAGTTCATGTTAATGCACAAGTTCAATGTCAGCGTGTTTCTCTCACAGCTGCAGTAAAAACCAGTCTCTCTAAGGCCTCAATGAGTATTTTGAGGTAAAAATATTGTTACCTCAAAAGGTAAACAAACAACACAAAAACTGAAATAAACACAATCAAAAGGTTTTTGAGCACTAGAGGCAAACTATAAGGAATCATGAAGAACAATCCAACTTTAAAACAACTATATGCTATATGCCATAGTTTATTTAAATTCTGACAACTTCTGAAATAAAACTTGGTCTTCAAAAAGCACTTCACTAATCTTTAACAACATCCATCTGAAGAAAGCATTCTTCCCTTTCTACAGAGCCTGAGACCAAAGGCAAAAGACTATTAAAACATCAACAAAAAATTTAAAATGCCTCTCAGGCCTAAGCACGAACCACTATTCCCAGTAACAATTCTTCCTTCTGTATTACGGTTTTAAAGAACCCACATTCAGAAAAGTTGTTCTATACAGTCATGCATTTGTCAGGAACTTGATCTCACTCTTCAAAACAGACATCCATCCACTCACTGTGCAGGGAACAAGAGCTACTACTATTGCACTGCCATATCCGACATGAGATTAAGTCATACGAAGAGATGAAGCCATGACTTGATTTTGATCCTACTAATGAAACACAGGTTTGCAAGAGGGGATCTGCTTACAGACTCGGACCTTTGACACAACACTGATGAATACTTGGTTAGCAATCATACAATTCACCAGCTATCAAGATTATGGAAAGTGTTATGCCACCACATTCCAATGAAGTGCTCTTTAAAACACACTTCCATAAAGAAAACAAAGACTTGTAAATGCTTGGTCTCACTTAACACTTAACATAAAAGACGTGGCAGAATCTAAATCAAACAACCCACCCAGCAAACTGGTGCCACAGAATTCAAAATTAAAGAAACTGAGACAATGACATAATTTAGCTTTACATATGCAAAGACAGACATCTAAAACCATTTCATCTGCTGATTCATGTTCAAAAACACAGTTAAATAACCACGCAATTCTAGTGTCTCCGCGACTCCTAAAGGGTTTCCCAAAGTTCAGAGTGCAAAACTTATCAAAGCTAACACCGAACTGCTACAGACTGTGTTAGTCTTGCATTGCCAGCTGCATAAGGATTACAAATCAGAATTAGTCAAAACCACAAAATTATTGCCACTCAGCCTCACCAACGACCATATTCTGTAGCTTTACAGCTGTGCCTTCAGTTAACTGTTGCTGGTAAGGTTCCACTCCCAGAAAACCTTGATTACCTTTCATTAAATAGAGAACATCTCAACTCTCAGAGACCCATAAAATCCCATTTATAAACCGCCAGCTTGAGAGTCCTCATTCCAACGTTAAACTGAACTCAGTGAAATATAAAGCTTAGACTATTTACAAGTTGCTATTTAGAAGCATACACTTGAAATCAAGGCATTGAAGTCATATCTCCCTGGAAACATAAAACACAGAACAATGTAACATTTTTTTCCCCTCCCTCATGGAAAGATACTTAACATATGGTTAATTTTACATGCCAAATCAATAAAAGCCTCACCTAGCAGATTTTAAAATATACCTATTTACACTGATACAAGAAATAAGTAACTGCACTTACTATCACTATATTTGTCATAACTTATTAACAAGAAGTTAAACAAATGGGCAAAATAAAAATCCAAAAGATGGATAATGAAGTAAACAAAGCAAAGATATAAAGAGATATTAATAGATAATTAAATCATGCCTTATTGACTTTTTAAATATTTAAATTAAGAGCTGCTGAGGAATAAAAGGAATCTGCCTGAACCTAAGAAAGCCAAGGAAACAACAGATCAAAACTGTTTGCCAGCTAGCCAGCACGTAGGGTCAATGAGAATAAATTTAAACCTCTGAAAATGTCAGCATTAGGGAAACTAACTTGTATGACTGAAATTTTGATGAAGGCAGAAGCTCTGCTCCTTTACCCCACTGGGGTATCCAGGATTTCTAACCAGTAGCAGTAAGAACTCAATAGCTTGCAGCAACCCCCTTGCTGAAGGGATTAAACTACTGATACGGAGAAAACTGCTCCTTTTTCTTCTCTACAATAGACATGCTACAGGACAAAACAGACAGAGAAATAGAAAAGAAATTCAAATGGGCCTCAACCCTTTCTCTTACTAAGCCTGCCTCTCATTTTCCCAGAGTATTTCCAAAATTATCCTCCTTAACTGGAAGGACACAACCTTACTAAAATTCAAAATAACTAGTAGGAATATTTTATGTTCTTAAAATTAAGTTTTGTTCTCCTACCTTAGAAATAAAAAAAGTGTTTGTAGTAGCAGAATTAGTAAGTCTGGAACAGACCTTTGAAAGGATATATGAGACACCTTCACAAAACCGAGAGGACAAGAGCAGCTACGCAAGAACAAAACGCTCTCAAAGCAGCAGCAGAATGCTTACAAGCATGGTAAAAAAAAAAATCTTGAAAACCTTGGTGGGGGAGGAAGAGGCCACATTTGGACAGGGTTTTTAAAACAACAGCTATCCAAAAGTTAATCCCAAACCTTAAAGTAACATTTCAGATAAACATGATGGGGGAAAAAGCTCTTCAAACCTAAAACCAATTATCCATGAGTGAAACGACAATCATACATTATAGAAAAAATAGATTATGAATTACATGTCCCCACATTAAGTTTTTATTCCTGACTGCAGCTCCACCCTTTCACAGTTCTGCGTCAGTGCCTACCTCTACACCTGCTAGCCTTTTTAGTCAGGCAACTTTTTGCAACCCTACAGCAGTCAGAGTTGACATCCCATGTTGCTTCTGACTTCATGATCTAAGAGGTTCTATGAACCACAACTGAAAACTAAGTACGCCTATCCCAAGTAGCAATATTGAAACCAAGCATTTTATTAGCATCAGTAATACCTTCTTAATACACTGTTGAGCAACTAAGTGCACATCCTTTAATCAACTGGCCATAAATAAACCCTGTTAAAATGGGGGGGGGGGGGAGGGGGGGGAGGGAATCTGTCCCTAGTTACCTATGAACGAAGACAAGACACAGTATTTACATTGAACATTCAACCATTGAACTTTTCTTTTTAGCTTTACCTAAACAGAACACGTGTTTTTAGAACTAAGAAAAAGAAAATCTGAAGTTCCCACACTGTTTCTGGATTAATAACTAGTATGGCGTCTGATGGCCTAAGGCATAAAAGCCTTGACAGTGAAACAACTTACAGATCTCTCTCTGCGATTACAACTGCCACAAACTTCTACCTTAGTACTTTCACCTGTCTCTCCACCACTCCAGCTGAAGGGGAACGGAGGTTAGCCCAGAAACACCTTCCAAATAAATAATGACCAAACTCTCCACCAGAGAAAACACAGATCTTTATTATCCAGTTAGTACTTGCAGCAACAACAGGCAAAAACTGGAGGGGGGGGGGAAGGAAGAGACTGTTTTCCGTTTCACGAAACTGGTTTATGCCTTAAATTAAAGAAAACTAATGCTTAATTCCCATAGTTAATGAGCAAAGAAAACCCTCAATGAAAATTCCATCACGAAAGGACTGCTTTCTAAAGAAAATGCCAAAATGCCAATCTTGGTTCATCCATACAGATCTGGAACCTAATGAAATCTGACACCTTTACCCTGAAAACAAATTTGCATTGTATTATCAACTAAGGTTCCGTGCTCACAGATGCACTTCATTCAGCATGCAGTAACGGGTTCATTAAAGCAGCATGACTAAAATTTTCAAAAGCAATTTTGCAGGCAAAATTTTTAAAAGCCATTTTGTAAGCAACAGTATCCAAAAAATGCCTCTGTAGTCTTCTTTTGGGTAAAACATATACCTCCCCCATCTAAAACATATGGATGTTGTGGCCAAGGTTATACAAGGAGATCTTCATTAAGTTGAGCAATTCCCATTTTGTATCACTGCTTTACCAGACACGAATGGGTGAATTCCTCATTAAATGAGCTGAAGCTGCATCCGTTATCCAGTGCAAATAATAGAGTTATTTTTAAATAGAGCATGAGAACATCAACATCAAGACTTCATGCAACATAAAATGGGAGAAAAGCAAACAAATTCAGCTGAGGAAGGTTATCCCCTTCTCTTCTACCCTTCCCTGCTTCTCCACCAACACCTCCTCCTCCCTCCCAGTGAGGGCTGGTTTAAGGCATTCCCTGTTTTTCCACTTTTCCAGGCTCCCAGTGAAGAAATCAACCATCCGCAAATATTTTGCTCCTCCACCCCTTCTCTCATGAGCCGAGCTTTCAGAACATCCCCACCGGCACTGCCTCCAAATTACCCAATTGTTATCATCACTGCGGTCTCAGCACCGGCTCAGAACAAAAACAGCACGACTACACCCTCGCTGGCTATAAAAAGTCAAGAAAGAGGGGAAAAAAGAAATGACTTAAGTACAACTTACAGCGCCGAACAAGTTATTCAGTGAGCCTTGAAGGCGGGCAGCGTGCCGCTCCCGGGCCCGCAGGGGAGAGGGGGCTGGCGGGTGGCAGCTGGGTCGGGACGCGGGGCCCGGCGCCGGGCGTCCCCGGCAGCCGGTCGCTCTGCCTGGCCTTCACCCGGTGTCTGTGCCGCCCCGGGGGCAGGTGCAGGCCCGGTGGGCTTTGGCGCCGACCCTCCCTCCCTGCCCGGCGCCATGGCCCTGAGGGAGCTGGTGGAACCGGAGTGCGGGGGCTCCAACCCCGTCATGAAGCTGGCCGGCCACTTCACCCAGGACAAAGCCCTGCGGCAGGAAGGGCTTCAGGGCCCGCTGGCCTGGCCCCCTGGGGCTCCCGGAGCTGCAGCCGTGAGTGTCGCTGGTCGCGCCGCTTGCTGCGCTGGGGCTGGATGTGGGGGCTGCCGGCCTCTGGGTCGGTCGGCGGGGGACAGGGGTGTGCTGGCTGACAGGGGGGTGTGGGGGGTGTGAGGGTGTGAGCACTAATGGGGGCTGTTGGTGCAGATAGGTGCAGCGTTGCTCTTTTCTTTTGGGGAGAGGGCCTGTTTGTGGAAGCTGTGTTTATGGGCACTTGGAGGATGCTGGCGGCCGTGGTGAGCTGTGCGCCTTACCTTGTGCGCCTTACCGTCGCAGGCCCCAACCCAGAAGGTGGTGGGAGGGGGGTTGGGCAGTGTGGCTCAAAGTGTCCCTGCTCCTTTAGCTTCCAAGTAAGCAGGCAGCTAATGGGAGAAAGTGCTGACAGCCTGAGCTCAAGGAAGAGAAAGTGTAAACTAATCGGGTCACGGGGTGTGTGTGGGGAGGGCTATGGGGTCAAAGCCGTTGGGATAATTGCCCACTATTCCCTGTAGGTTTCCAAACCACTGGGGGTGGCCACCGAAGATGAGGTAAGAACAGACTGATGCATCTCCTTACTGCTTTCCTCATCAGCACTGTTTACGGTTTTTCCCCTTACCTGATATTAATCTTTCCTTCTGACAAGCCCATTTCTTTCTCTCATGCTCCATGGCTCTGCCTGCTCATCTTCTATGCTGTGTTTGTAATCCATCTCTGTCTCTGGCAGCTGGTTGGAGAGTTCCTGCAAGAGCAGAATGCCCCTTTACTCTCCCGTGCACCCCAGACCTTTAAGATGGACGACCTGTTGGCTGAGATGCAAGAGATTGAACAGTCAAGCTTCCGACAGGCCCCTCAGCGAGGTGAGGGGAGCTAGAGTAGGTGGAAAGCTGGAAAAGATCTTGGTGTTATGGTTAAGCTCCTAGCAGGGTGATTCCCATCTATTCAGCACTTGTGAGATTGTATTTGGAGTATTGTTCCAGGTTTGGGCTTCCCAGTGCACTGACATACTGGAACAATTCCGGTGGAGATCAGTAAGGTGTTCAGGGACTGGAGTACGTGGTGTAAGAGGAAATGCTGAGGGAACTGGGTTTGCTCAGCCTGCGAAAGAGGAGTCTAAGGGGCAGGGAGCATGAGGGGTGGAGTGTCTAGTTGCTGTCTTCAGCAGCCACAGCCAGGATCTTCACAGAAATACACAGCAAAAGGACAAGGGGCAATGGACACAACTTGCGGAAAAGGGAACTCACTAGATGTAAGGAAACATTTCTTCCCTTGGCACCTCTTCCAGTACTGAACCATCCTCCGAGGGAGGCTGGGGAATTGCCAGCCTTGGACAAGTTCAGAAGTTACCTGGTGAATGCCCTGAGCAACCTAATCCCTAGCTTTAGTGTTAACCTGCTGTGAGAACACTAGCAACTGCCAGAGATTCCTTCCAAGTGGAATCTTTCTGTGATTTTATTCTAGCAAAGAGAAAGGGAAAGATCAGAGATGATGAGGGCTAGCCTGGAACACTTAAATGATACCTTTGAGTCTTCCAGTCCTCAATTCTGTTTTTTTTTGTTTGTTTTTTTTTTTTTCTTTTTTTTTTTTTTCTTGTAGCTCCAGGTGTGGCAGCCCTGGCACTGTCTGAAAACTGGACCCAGGAATTCTTGGCTGCAGCGGATAGTGCTGGTGATGTCTCCTCAGATTACAATGAGGCTGACTGGTCACAGGAGTTCATTGCTGAAGTGACAGGTGAAAGGTCCCTTTTGGAATTACTGTCAAGATGTTGCCCAGTCATATGCCTGTGTATAGTGGAGAGTTACTGAATGTGAAATTGGAGTAAAGCTCTGGGCCTAGCAGTCAGTGTTTACTGTAGCAGCTTTAACAGGGGAAAAAAAGCTGCTTTGCGATGGCTTAGCCAAATTGTGAACAATGTGGTGTGGAAGCTTTTATTCAGGTGTAAGGGTCTTTTCTTTTTAGCTTTTTTGGAGAACTTAGGAAAAGCAGGCTATTCAAACTGCTTTTATAAAAGCATTATGATTCAACAGATGCAAATTCTGGAGATGGTCTGGTATTGCTTCTTGCTTACATATTCTGTAATTCCCTCTCTTAAGGCTAAATTTGCTTTTGGTACAAAGGTAAATATTGTTTAATGTGCTTTGGCCAAATGCTTTTTGTCAGTTTCATGGAGGTAGAGGGATGTTGCACCTTGGAAATGTGCGAAGTGACTGTTTCTGGCCCAAGGGTTAAGCTTTCTATTTCAAGCAAGGTAGTAGTTTATCTGAAAAGCCATCCTACATTGAGTATAGAGCTGGGGCTGGTATAGGGTCCTGCTACCATCCATGACCTCATCTGGAACTTATGAATAAGATTTAAAGAGATGCTATTCTCTTCTCCGGGAATGGCCACTGTAGAGAGTTGGATAGTCCCATTCTTTGACCTTCACTCTTTATACTTCTGGGAATATACATCAGCATTTACAAAGGTCTTTGAGAAAGTTCTAATGAAAACCTAGTGCTTTGTGGGCTGTGCTTTTGACAGAGACTTGTAATGCATTCCTTATTTTCTTGACCTACATAGTATCCCACATGGAGCAGATGAGTAATTTGTGAAATTAAAGTAGAAAATCATAAGGTTATTGGCAGCACAGTGGCATCTGTATTAATACATGGTCTGAACCTAAGGCTTCATTTTTAGATCAGAATAAACAAAGTTAGAAAAAATAAGCATAAAAAGTCTTTCTTTGAAGAGGTCTCCTTTCTGTTAGCTAACTGTGTGTAAAGTGGAGAGAGATGAGCAATGGTCTGCCTTACCTTAGTCTTCTCCCCATTCTTCCTAATGTCCTATGCAGATCCACTGTCTGTGTCTCCTGCCAAGTGGGCAGAAGAATACCTAGAGCAGTCAGAGGAGAAACTGTGGCTTGGAGAATCAGAAGACCGGTCTTTGGCGGATAAATGGTGAGTCTGTCTTCTCAAGACTAGTTATTGCTGCTAGGCACTTGAGTGGGTGAGATTTGGATAGGTGATAGAAATCTGCTATGGTCTGAATGCTTTTCAGTCATTTAACCTCGACTGATGTTCTCAGGCCTTTGGTTTCCAGAGAAAGAAGGAAACAATGCTTGGAGACTGAAGGTTTTAAGAGATCCTAGCTTTTCTATTTTCTAGTTCTAGGAAGATACTGGGATCGTGTAGGCTAACTTAATCTCACGCCTAATGCAAAGCTCCTTAAAGTGATTTCAGGAGTGAGTTCAGGAACTCTAATCAAGCAGAACTTTTTTCCACAATAGTTGCTTTTTTAGATTTAGACATCTTGAGTACTAGACTCTACTAGTTGTAAACTTTCATCGCTTTACCTGACAAACTGCACCCAGCCTTGCCTCTGCATATTTCTAGATTCGGCCTTCCAGATGTTACTTTCATGTGGTTTTGTGTGGTAGGTTAAAGAACAGTCTGCTACTACGGACCTTCTCTGTATAAGTACCTGTTGACTACAGTCAAGTTTTTCAATTAAAGCAGCAAAACACAAGCAATTTGGGCTTCTTAGATCTTTCCCTAAAAGAGATTTTGCATATTTCGGTTCTCCTTCCTCCTGGCTCTTGCCTTTTCTGATACCTTTCTGCAAATATGGACATTCCTAAGTTATTGCTGCCAGTTCCGAAGACTTCACCAAGACTGAATGTAGTGGTAACACCTGGAACTGGTCCTATCCTGCTGTAAGCCAGACAACATATTGAGTTGTGTGCTTGCTGTGAGCCCTCAGTCCTCTGTGGAGTTGATGCTTTTCCAAGACACTCTTCCTCTCCCATGAGCATGACCTACTTTCTTTGTTCCTAGATATATGACCTTGGTTTTCATAGTGCTAAAACTTGCAGTGGCCAATAGCATGTGAGCTTGCCAAGGAATCCAGACTGTTCCACAGAACTGTGCTGTCACAGTAATTGTTTAATTCTGCTGTTGTTTGTGTCGGTCACTTGCACAGTTAACCTTGTAGTAATTTTGGATTTTTACAGATGAGTAAAGGTACTGAATCACTTAGGAGAACCCCAGAGTCTTTGAGGAGGGGTGCTATCACTCAGTACTGTTGTCTGGCCCATTGTGTAGGACCGTTGTTAGTGAAAGAGTTCACTGTTGCCTGGTGTCAGACTCTCTTTCCCTTTTACGGCCTCTGAACACAGGTATGAGGAATATCAACATGAGGATGATCTTAAGAAAACTGTTAGTGATTTCCTCTCTAAAGTGGATGATCCAAAACTCAAGAATTCTGAGGTAAGAAATTCCCTGATTGGGGCTGATGGATGTCTAGTGTGAATGAGGGGTGTGGGGAATTCAGAAAGGGGAAGACGGTAAGGGAATAAAGCCTCCTGCTGTCCCGTGTTTCCATTTCTTACCTGTTTCCTAGAAGCTGAACCCTCCAATCAGCTCTAGATATTATCCGTCCCTACCACGTGACTCTGGTGAAGTCCTGTCCTCCCCACCTTTTTGAGCCTTTTGTGCTCACTTTGCAGAGAGAAATCCTCTTAGTGAAGGAGGGGGGCATGGGCAGAGGGCTTGTTGACAGATCATCTGCCCAGCTCCACCCTTGTTTCATTTCTCTGCCACAGTTCCTAAAGTTTGTCCGCCAGATCGGAGATGGGAGGGTATCGATCGAAGCTAATCAGGTGACCCACAGAGACCAAGATCAGGCAGAGCAATGGGCAGCTGAGTTTATACAGCAGCAGGTAGGAGCCCCAGCCCTATGTGCTCTGAAGGAGGAAAGTTTTTTGCCACAGTGCACAGTCTGGGAGCGAGGGAGAATGGCAAGTCCAACTCTCAGCAATGCTCTGCTAATGACTAAGCCGGGGGAGGCAAGGGAGGGGCTTGTTGGGCTCTTCTTAGCAGAGTCTAGCCAGAAGCTGGGAAGATACTTGGGCAGCGTGAGTTTTCTCTTCTCCCATAGCACCTGGGAGGAAGGGGATATCCAAATGAACTCTTTTCCACTTTACAGGCCATCAGTTCTTGCTGATGGGAGGAGGGGTCATCACAGACCCTCCTGCTATTTTGGGAGGTGCCCTGAGGTTGCCAAATTCTAAAAAGAAAGGTGTGTTTCTGTTTCCAAACTCCCAGGGGTCATCCGATGCCTGGGTGGATCAGTTTGCGCGATCTGGGAGCATGTCAACTCTTGATACGGAATTTGAGCAGGCAAAGACTGCTGTGGAGGTAAAGCTGACGGAGGAGGAGGAGGGCTGGGGTACCAACTGAGAGCCTATGGTAGGGTTACATCTCTCCTTTGCATGCTACAGGAGGGCTAGAAACATTGAAGAGGGTGTTTTCTGGGGTGTCTGTAGAGCTCAGTTTATGGTCGAGATACTCTAGTCGCATTCTTCTCCCTTCAGTCAGATGTGGACTTCTGGGACAAACTGCAGGCAGAATGGGAGGAGATGGCCAAGAGGGATGCAGAAGCTCACCCTTGGCTCTCTGATTATGAAGACCTCAGCTCTTCATCGTATGACAAGGTAATAGAGGACAGGGTCTCTCAGCCCTAGCACTGTGATGGACTGCCTTGAGGAGACTGGCAGTGTGTCTGCCTCACAGGTGAGCTCCACAGACCCCAAATGCTGCTAGGATTTGTTCTCGCACTGATCTTCTGCTGTCCCTTGCACCCTCATCCCAGATCAGCTAGGGCCTTCCAGTACTTAAAGGGAGCCTATGAACGGGATGGGGAGCGACTTTTTACACGGGCAGATAGTGATAGGATGAGGGGGAATGATTTTAAACTAAAAGAGGGGAGATTTAGGTTAGATGCTGGGAGGAAATTGTTTACTGTGAGGGCGGTGAGGCGCTGGCACAGGTTGCCCAGAGAGGTTGTGGATGCCCCATCCCTGGAGGTGTTCAAGGCCAGACTGGATGAGGCCCTGGGCAGCCTGATCTAGTGGGGTGGCCCACGGCAGGGGGCTTGGCCTAGATGATCTTTAAGGTCCCTTCCAACCCAAGCCATTCTATGATTCTATGAAATACTGTTTTCACTGGTGCTTGTCTGCAGATACTGTCTAGTTCTTGTCCAACACCAAATACCGTTTAATGGTGGGTTTCTTTGCAATGAGTACAAGTGTTGTCATGCCCCATACCCCCACCCCAAGCTGATAGGACCCACACCAGATGCTTAGTCTCTGTTGCAACTTATTCCAGGTCTGATTTGGGGGCATTTTTGAGCACAGAGCAGGCAGGACGAAGAGCCATTGTTCTCTGATCTGCTACAAATTAGCAGAGAGGACGAGGTGCTGGCTGGTCTGCAGTTTGAGGGTTTCTGATGCAGCAAGACTAGACTGTGCTGTACTGTAGAGAGTGCTTTTCTCCCTAAGCCTGTCTCCTAGCATTAGCACCTGTCTGTTCCTTCCTGCCAGGGTTACCAGTTTGAGGAAGATAATCCCATGAGAGATCACCCGGATGCATTTGAAGAGGGGCGGAAGCGCTTGGAGGAAGGTGACCTCCCCAATGCTGTCTTGCTCTTTGAGGCTGCAGTGCAACAGAAACCAGATCATATGGAGGTGAGTGAGAGCAGAGAGAACAGGCCTTGCCCAGGTGTCCTCCTACTTGGATCCCTCCTTTGGGAGGTGTCAGGGTATGTGTAGAAAATTCACTTCAGCGTTAGGAGCTGTGCAGGGTGCATGGAAACATCTCATTTTTCTGTGGCTCTGGGTATGTAGGTGATGTATGTGAATCCCCAGGAGAGCTGTGGGCAAGGAGATTTATGACTTAAGATCAGTTACGGAAAGCACAAAGGCTCTGGCCCAGAGCTGTGTAAAATGTTTGGAGCATGTGAGACTCTGCATGCAGCCAAGACAAGGAGTTCTAATGAAGAGATTAGAAGTTGCTTCTGTGGAAGTCTTTATTGGCTTTGCAAGTTTGGAGATGCTTATGGCAGAGGATAACTGTTTTCAGTATCTGTATTAAAGACTAAATCTGAGCAGCTTGTTAGAGTAGGGGTCCTGGTTAGGTCTTCGTCTACATGCCAGGAGAAGATGTAACTCAAGAAGGTTGAGAGGTGGCTTGGGTGTCTTCACAGGCTTCACTTGAAGCTGTGGGCCAGAGAATGACTTTTATGCTGACAAGTTTCCAGCTCCTATTTCAGTGAATACTTATTTTCATAAAGCACTTCAACTTCTGCAGGATGGACTGAGAAATGGAATAGTGTGTGTGCCTTTCTCCAGAGGTAGAGGATGTGGATATTCTCAGCAGGAAGAATGCAAATACACCCCTGTTGTCCGTTTCTGGAGTGCCTGCCTCAAGGACCCAGGGATGCTCAATTCTTAGTGTGTCTGATTCAAGCCCTGATAATTGTATATGATTGGAAATACCTAATTTGTTAATCCTGAGGCTTAGATGAGAGTGACCTCTTGGAACAGAGGTTCTTGGCATCTGGGAATACAGGCAACTAACTAACTTTCTAGGGTACAGGGAATAGGTGAAAAGTAAGCAGAGGTTTTGGAGATCTACTTTAGCTTTAAAGTGGCCAAAAGGTGTTCCTAATATTGCTTTAGAATTGGCATTCTCTTCTCACAGGCAGGGTGGGCTGCAGGCTGAGCATAATGGAGAGGTAGTTGAAACCTTAGGGGAAGAAATACTGGACCAGTTCTGGCTAGCTGTATTGAAAACACTCTGAAGTCTTCTACTGTGACTCTGCAGAAAGTACAGGAGAAATCAAGACTTCACAAATGGTATGGTGATCAAATAGACTTCAACAGTTGCTCTGAAGGAAATGTCATGGTTGCTTTGGTCCAAATCACATCTTTACCTTGAGTCTCAGCTCTTCTGCCAGCAGAGCGCTGCAGTTATCGCTGGTCAGCTCTTGTTGAGTTGCAGCTAGCTGTATGGTGTGATGTTAAAGATTTGAGATAGTAGATTTGCCTCTTGCTCGTGGTGGCTTGTGCGGTGTGTCTGGGTCTTTGCTAATGAAACAATTTCCTTCCTCGAGACAGTGGACACTGCATTTTGTGACCCGTGTTCAAAAAGCGAGTAGTTCATGCTGACCATCCTGCCAACGTATCTAGTCCATTTTTGAGCAAGTGTTGTGGTTACCAACATAAAGTGAACAGGTACTTTGGATTTAGTGCCTTAATTAAATATTCCCTATGTCAGCAGCCTGGAGGTGGAAGTGGTTTTCATGTACTGGTGTCACAATGATTGAAGATTCAGTAAAATAACAGTGCTTCTGCTTTCAGGTCCGATGGTCAACTCCCCAAGATTATCGTTTGCTAGTGGACCACTGCACAAGTATACCCAACTGCCTGCCTTGGGGGTCTCCTTGTTATTAGCACTGCTGCTCTGCCATTTTGTTCTTAGGCAATATGAGATCTGCTTTTCCCTTCTTCCTCTGCAATTTGACCACAGTTAGAAGTGGAGATTCTGTGACTTAAAAGTGTAAAACTGCCAACAGTTGCTTTATGGTAGATCTCCAGGTAGACATTCACTACTTCTTTTCACTATAACACCACCAGTTTTATTGGCCTTGAGGACCTGTGTGCCATAAAGTCTATGTGTCTTGTGAGATAAACTTATATCTGTGGCTAATGTGTATACATGCATATATTTGGTCTCACTCTAAAAATATGTGGGATAATACAGTGGATTTAATCTCTGTGTCTGTGGTTTATCAGCTGATCTTTTTCTCTGGATGTGAAGAAGTCTGACTTTGTGCATCTTTATCTTCTCCAGGCCTGGCAGTATCTGGGAACCACCCAAGCAGAGAATGAACAGGAGCTTTTGGCCATCAGTGCCCTCAGACGGTGAGTGTTGCAGAAAAGCTTCTGAGCATGTTTCCTTGTCTAGTGCGTAGTGCCACAAGGACCATATAGCTAGCATGGTGCGCTCTGTCTTGTTTGTGTTACCTCCTCTATCGGAGTGTCTCCCAGACAGAATAGTCACTTTTCTTTCTTTGACCTGCAGGTGCTTGGAACTGCAGCCTGGGAACCTCACGGCACTTATGGCATTAGCAGTCAGCTTCACCAACGAGTCCTTGCAGAAGCAGGCATGTGAGACCCTACGGGACTGGCTACGCCATAAACCGGACTATGCCCACCTGCTGGAGAAGGAACCGGAGGAGAGTGTCTCGGGGACAAACCTGGGCCCTTCCAAGCGTGTCCTAGGTTCCCTGCTGTCTGAGTGAGTTAGAGTTACAAATTTCAGTCTTCACCTGAAAGGCTTCTTGGAGGGTTGGGACTGGCCCAGGCAGGAGCAGAGGGAGGAACCCAAGGCCAGCTCTCCCCACAGTATGCCAATATCCTTGTTCTGTGCTTTTGCAGCTCGTTATTCATGGAGGTGAAAGAGCTGTTCTTAGCAGCTGTGCGCAGCAACCCCTCGACCGTGGATCCTGATGTTCAGTGTGGCCTGGGTGTCCTTTTCAACCTCAGTGGCGAGTACGAGAAGGCTGTGGATTGCTTCAGTGCCGCGCTCAGTGTGCGCCCCAATGTAAGAAAGGGTAGGCTGTGGGTGCTGGAGGTACCTGGAGGTTTATGGGTGGAGGTTTGGGTGGAGGTGCTGCTTGTATGAGGGGCACATTTTTGGAGTGGAGGAATAAGGCAGACACATGGGGAAGGGAGGGTTGGCTTGGAGCTTAAAAAGATGCAGTTTATCTCAGCCCTTTCTCTCTGCCCCCTCCACCAGGACCATCTTTTATGGAACAAGCTCGGTGCCACCCTGGCCAATGGGAATCGGAGCGAGGAAGCTGTGGCTGCATATCGTCGGGCACTGGAGCTCCAGCCGGGATACATCCGCTCTCGCTACAACTTGGGCATCAGTTGCATCAACTTAGGCGCCCACCGGTGAGCACAGGATAGGCAGATCTGCTGTGACCCATGAGTGTGCATGTGTTTTGTGGGAAAGAGACTGCAGCAGGTTGCTAGGGCAGTGCCGTGCTGCCTGCAGCCTTCCCTTGGCGTGGGAGAGCAGAGCGAGTGTGTGGGCTCTGCCCTGAGAACAAAGTGTCATGCAGATGCAGTTGGAGTAGGGGCCATCTGGACTTGAGTTTCTGTTAAGAGGGAAGAGGGGGATCTCTGGTTCTGGAGCGGGGCAGGATCTGGTGAAGAGGAGGAAACTGTCTTGGAGGGGAAGTACTTTAGAAGCAAAGCGGGGAGGGAGTATGAGATGTCCCATCTTCTCCAGTAAGCATGTGTATGTTCTCATGTTAACAGTGAGGCTGTGGAGCACTTCTTAGAGGCTTTGCACATGCAGCAGAAGAGCCGAGGTCCGCGGGGGCAGCAAGGCGCTATGTCTGACAACATCTGGAGCACCCTCCGCATGGCCCTCTCCATGCTGGGGCAGAGTGACCTGTATGGGGCAGCTGATGCCCACGATCTTCCCACACTGCTTCGGGCATTTGGCCTCCAGCAGTGACTCTGGGATGGGCTCCCCTGCGAGTGCGGGGTTGGCCCAGCCCCAGCGGTGACCTTCCTTAGAGAGAAAAATGTTCACTAGGGTTCACGCGTATCTTTGCTCTGGTAGGGCAGATCATTGGCAACTGTTTTTTCAAGGACCTCCTGCTGAAGCGTGCGACTTCCCCTACCTGTCCCTTGTGGCCTGAGCATCTCTGAGTGGTTCACGTTATCACCTCCATGACTGACTTGACACGCTGCTGGTAGGCAGGTGATCAAAGTGGGGAAGACGGCAACATCCAGCCCTCTTGCCAGGCTGCGTTTGCAGTAACGCCCAGCTTGGCCGTGAGACCTTATGATAGCCATTCTGCAGAGACTACCTGCTGGATGCGTCTTGAGTGCAGGTTGCTGTGGTGGGGTGGGATTGCCGTGTGGTGAAAGGGTGAAATATTCTGGGTTTTGAGCATGCTTCCCGCATGTATGTGCTTGCATGTGTGTATATGTGGGTTGCTCGGGAAAACTGGGGGCAGCAGTCCTCTTTTCTGGGTACTGGTAACTTCATGGTACAGCCAGATGCTAGTTTCTCAGTGTCTCTTCATGAAGCTTTTAAGAGCAAAGTATTGTACTTATGCTAGGGACACAGGTGGAGGCCCTTACGCTGTCAGGGTAAGAGGAGATCCGAGTTCAGACTTGAGGGAATGCGATAGGAATAAAACTCTAAAATGTAACTTCCCCTCCCCGAATATGGTGGGGAAAGGGTCAAGTCTTAATTTTCACTTGATCATCTGTCATTGTTTTCCTTTGTGCAGAAGTTCCCAATCTTGTGTGTAACTGAATCTTGTTAATTATAAATATCTGTATATGATTCTATTGGGGAAAATGTTTTTTAATTGTAAAGTATTTTGTATAATACAGAGGGGAGAATTAAAATTGCTGAAATGATATCTTTTTCTGTGCCTCTGTCGGAGCTGCGCGCAGTGGGTAGTATAGATCTCTGGGGGTATAAGCCCACTGGTTTCCAAAAGATAGATCAGGGTCTTTCTCAGTTTCTGTCTTCCCTTTTGAGCCAGGTTTTTGTTTTATTGATAGCTCATATGCAGATGAAGCTTAAAGGACCTCATTTTGCTGTAGCCTCAGGCTTCCATTCTGTGAGGCAGCAGAAGAGCTTCCCTGTGCCAAAAGCTCTCTTTTTCTCTTTGGTTAGGGGTCAGTTAAGCACTCCCCCCCTCCCCCCCCCCCCCCCCCATCTGCAGTGAGGGAAGTTGTGTGACACTTTATCACCTCTTTGAGGAACCTGACTGCTGCAACAGTCAAGACCTGGGGCTTCAGCAGGGAGCACCTACCCTTCTTCCACCAGGCACCTGTTTCTTCATACCTCTACCTCACAGGCTTGTTTTTTTTCTCTCACTACTGCAACAATCAGGAGCAGAAAGTGTGTGTGCGTAGAGAATAGTTCTTGCTGTGTGTTTTCTGAGCTCTAGCTTCCCCTGGGTCTCCAATCCAGCCCTGTGGCACTGAAAGCTACATGCGCTGTTCCGAAACAGCTGTAACACATGCAAAACAAGTTGTTGCTTGTGCTGTCTAAAAGGGAAGGAAACACGCTGCTTCTGTGTCCTGCTCGCACACACTGCTTCTAGTCAGAGATGTGCCTTTTAGTTTTTACTGATCTCAATCCTTCTATCGGATTCTCCTCTGCCCAGCAAAAGAAAAGTTAGAGCCCATGCTGTTCCTCACCTCCTGTCCAGGTGTTCTCCCTTCCCCAGTTCTCTGCTGTCCCTCTCACCACTGATTTCCTTTGCCTCTTTGCTGCACCACATTCCTCTCCGTTTACACTTCTGTTACCACTGCTTGGCCTTCCCTTTTTCTCGACCTTGGGTGCCATTAATGTTGCTCCTCTCCTTGGCTTCCTAGTTGTCTCAGTTTGGCTTAATCTCTTGACTTTGTGCTTGGTGTCCTTCCCTGTCACACATCCCTTCCTGTCCCTGCAGCTAGAGTGGGCTGTCACCGTTTGTCCTCTTTCACTGTAAATTGTTCTCACTTTCTTCCCTCCCTCCCACCTTAAATCATCTCGCAGCATCTGTGCTACCTTTGCTGGGCCAGATCTTCACCTAGACACTACTCCCTACTTAGTCTCCCAGGGCTGAGTGAAGATTGAGCTGCCTCTGTCCAGACCGTGTCTAACCTTGTCCTGTTAAGAACTGTCTTTGGAAGCGGAGTGCTGGTGCAGGGAACAGCAGCTGGCTGGTCGTACCTGCGTGCTGGTTCCAGTTCACGCCTTTTGCCTGCCCTCTGCAACCCTCTCTCTGGCTGCCTCCGAACCAGGCTTGCCATGGGGCTCTCTAAGTACCTTGGTCCCAGTTTGCATTTCCAGCCGCATCCACATCTTCTGTTGCCAAGCCCTGTTGTACGGTGGGGGTGTGTAGCAGGTGCTGAGCATTTTAGATTCACAGGAAGGGAAGGCAGTGAGGGATGTTTAGAGGTCCCGAATCCAACCCCTTGCTCACAACAGGCCTGACGTGAATGCTATATCAGGGAGCTGAGGGCCTTATAAATGATTGTGCTCTGCAATTTTTGTACTTTCTTTGCTTTCTCCTCTTGTACTTTCCTCAACATACAGAACAGCTGCAGGGCCTATTGCCACTAAAAGCATGTGGGGGATCCCAGCAGCCCCTTCTTTGTTCTTTACCAAATCCAGGGGCATCGCAGGCCACAAACTAGATCTTTCATAGAGCGCTGGGTGTGTGGTCAAAGGGGATGGTTCAGTACACGTTCTTCTCCCCAGGCTTCTCGCTATGTTTCTGCTGTATTTCTTCCTTCAGTGTTTTATTTATTTGCTGCTTAAGGCCCCAAGAAGTCTTAGAATCTCTTGTCTCTTGGTGTTGGCCTTACTCAGCACCCAGCTGGGAGATAGCAGCAAATGAAAATTTGTGCTTTGAGATCCTTAAACCTCTAGCCACAGTGCTCCTCACTAGCTTCCATACTGGTCAAGAAGGTGGGTGTGCTGCCATTGTATACTCTGTTTTACCACTGCAGTTTCCTCATCCTGAGCTGCTTGAGCCTTGTGGCGAATGAACGACACGGACTCTGAGCTGTGCAGAAGCGGAATCATTTACTTGAGCATAGTAGTTGCCTTTTATCCCTTTACAGCCAGAACTGAGACTATGCAGCCTGGTCCAGACTGGAGTAAGCAAGCACGCCAGCCATGCATACCAGCATGTCCCGGCTTTCCAGGATGTAACCATTCACATGCTATTTGCGCGATAAGCGGTTTTCTGCTTCATATCACGTTCCAGCCACAGCGCACAATCGACTCAAACAACTCCGGCCTTTGGCTGGTCTCAGTGTTCCTTTTTAATCTAAACTTTTTGCATATTGCACAGATGAGCAATCTCGGGTGAGAGACAGTCACTCCTTTTCCCATGGCCAGCTTCCACGACAATCACTCCTCCTGGTTTTCCCATGGCTGGCTTCCACATCTCCCCCTTTTTTGTTTTGCCAGTAGCTATTTATTACGAGGGCAGACATGATTTGGTCTTCGGTTTGCTGAAGCCATCCAATGGTTGTCCAGATATACTGCAAGACTGAAAACAAACACACAAGCCCTCTGATGCCCACAAACAACCACATTCTTAAATTAAGACCTGAAAAACACTTTTTTGGATTTAACCATTTAACACTATCCGAAAGATCATCTGAAATATTCTTCTGAGTCAATGCCTGTAACTGGGATAGCTGATTCGTTAATTGATCATGGAGACTTTGGACATTTTCTTCCAAAGACCATCCATATGCACCTTGTAACTGATGTTTTATTTGTTCCCAAGAGTGAATTGAGCTATTCCAAGCTAAAGGGGTAACACACAAACCTTTTTCAATATGTTCCCAGTCACAGTGTAGCTGTGCTCAAGTTTGCAAGGCATTCTGTCGGTCCCCTAGCCACAACACGGCTGCTTCTGAAGCATTCACACGGGCCAAGATTTGTTCATCAATATGTTCTTGTACCTGCATTTCACGTGTTACATTTTCAAGAGCCTGTCCCACCATATGAGCACTTTGCACAGGTTCCACCATACCAGTAGTAGCAATCGAGGCAGTAGCTAATATGATTACTGCCAACACTATAAAGCCTATAAATCGTTTAGAGCGTTTTCGCATTTCCGCAGCTAATAAGCGCTGTAGTCTACCTAAGCCTGCTTCTCCTTCCCAAGAGCAAGTAAGATTAACTGGTAACCACAACTCTGCTTTGCTACGCAGAGGCACAATAAAAGAAATATTCACTGAAGACACATTATTGTTAGTAAAGCAACTAGAACAAACGGGATTAGATATATCGACACAAAAAGAATAATTTTAATCAGTTATTGTTAGAGTTTCAGCTAATAAAAACATATAGGGATGAGAAGTACGTATCATAACTGAAACTTCTTGTAACAAAGAAAGATTGGTCTGAGTCTGATTGTGTTTAACCGTCATCTGTGAAATTCTTCGTTTAAAAAATGGTAGCGCTATGCGCCATATAGACTCTTGGGGTGGAAAAAAGGATCCATTATATTCCATCATAAAAACAGGACCAGATAGACCTCCATGATGCCATACAAGAGAATGATTAGCTGTAGCACTGAAACTTACGGAGCAGTTACCATCCCACAATACCCCACGGGTTCCCCAGTTGTACACTGTTAGCTCTCCCATTAATGACTGACAATGAGGTGCTTTTAATTGACAGGATCGCCATTCAAGGCATTTTTGATGCTCCCATTTTTGAGGGTAACAAAGAGGCACTGCTGGTGGAGTGGTATTAAAACATCCATATGAACGATTACTTTTCAACCCTGGCGACGTTGTTGTCGTAAAATTGGTACCGTTTACTTCTTTAAAGGCTACCATGTGCAACAGAGGGTTTAAAACCACACATAAGCCATTAGCAGATTCATCAATTGTAAAACATATTCGGGCCAAGTCACTAACATGTACATGATTGCCGGATAATTTTATCCAGTCAGAGTTATTTTGCAATGCTTGAGCAGGAGGAAGCCAAGTACCTCCAGACCACAGAGTGTCGTTGTTGGAAATCGGGATAGCTGCATCCCACCATGTCATGGGCCGAAAAAATGGTGGATCCACAATGTGGGCCCAATAAGGTCAGCTGTGGCGGGGGAACACAGCAAAAACAAACCGAGCAGTAAACCCCTTACCTCTGAATGTGCCGAGACTATTGCCAGATAAGCTAGAAAGGTGTTACCCGGGGTTGGAGCTGTTCCCGCTTCTTTCATCATTCCACTTGTTTGCTCATCTAGATGCTTTAATGTACTCCAAGTTATGTCATCAGCTTCTCTCAGCCTTTTAGGCCTCGGTTAAGGATGGTACCTTCAGATCTTCAGGCAGTCCATTTTGGGGATTGGGTTCCGATGCGTGTTGCTCCAACTTGTGATAAGGCCTGATATTTTTTGCTGGCAATCATCTAGGTCCTGAGGGAAGAAGAACACATACATACCCTCTCCCCCAGCCTATCAATTCTACCGGATCCCTTCCATTCCGGATTACCTGGCTCACGATACCACACTTTTGGCCAGTCTGTAAAATTTGGCTCCTGCCTAAAATGGTGTTCAACAGCAGATGTTGATAATCAAGTTCCCGCTCGATTTAAAAAATTAAGGACATCATAGGTGGCTTTATCAAGTTTCTCCTGTGGTGACAGAAGGCTCCCCCTTTTTTGTTTAAAAAGCATGCTCTTTAAAGTTGCATGGGTTCGTTCAATTATGGCTTGCCCTGTAGGGGAGTGAGGGATACCAGTTACATGGGCTATTCCCCATTGCTGCAAAAAATCTTGTACAGAATGAGACACATAGGAGCGGCCATTATCAGTTTTAATTTTTTGAGGAACTTCTAACGTTGCAAAGCACTGTAACCAGTGTCGTTTGACATCACGCGCCTTTTCCTCATTTGCTGCAGTAGCAGCAACAAAACTAGAGAAAGTATCAACAGTAACGTGAATATACTTCTGTCATCCAAATGGTGGGAAATGCGTTACATCAGTTTGCCACAACTCATTAGCCTGCAAACCCCTGGGGTTGACGCCTTCAATTGAGGTAACTGATGTTAATTGCTGGCAATCAAGACATGCACAAATGATGTCCTTTGCTTGGTCTTTAGTAAGACCAAACTGCTTACATAAAGAAGTAGCATTCTGATGAAAGAAATCATGTGAAAGTCTAGCATGCTCAAATGCCCGAGAGGCAACAGCTAACATAGTAAGATTATCTACAATACGATTACCTTCTGCTATAGGTCCAGGCAGATTCGTGTGAGATCGAATATGCATAATGAAATATGCACATGTGCGGCGTTTCCGTGTCACTGCTAGTTGAAAAAAGAGATCAAACTATTGTTTATTTGAGACTTCTTTGAGAAACAAATCAGCTCTACGCTGTACTATCCCAACTACATGTAAGGAATCAGCAACAATATTCAATGGTTCGTCTCGAAAAAGCGTAAAACCATGAAGAGCAGCAGTGAGTTCGACCACTTGGGTGGAACCATCTATAATTATCACTGAAGAATGCCATTCAGGTGTATTATCTGATCTCCAAGCTACCGCTGCTTTATGTGTTCGACCAGAGCCGTCGATAAAAACAGTTCGTGTGTTGGGCAATGGCATGGTTGAACACAATACGCGAGGCTGCAAAAGTAAATCAGTTAAAGATTGCAACAATTTGTGTCGTGGCAGGCAGAATTTATAAAAATTCACATAATCAGCTAAAGCTGCTTGAAGTGATAATGATTCACGAACTGCTGTCTCAAAAACCTCTTTGGCAAACAGAAAATAGATGAATTCTGGATCCTACCCTGACAGTTGCTGAGTTCTCAGCCTACCTCGTATCCAGACATTAATTACCATGTCTAAGGCAGTGGTCACAGTCCTGGAAAAGGCATGAGACAAAAATATCCATTCTAAGACAACGAGACTTGTGTGTTTCTCTTTCCACTGTCCAATAAATCCATAAGGCTGAAAAGAATTATAAAGAAGGAAATGGGCAGGTCAAAATGCATTCTGTCAGCGTGAGCAACCGCAATATTTTCTGCAATCTGATCTAAGACTTGTTTTGATTCCATTGTCAGGTGTCTTGCTGATGTTAACGCAGTTTCCCCTTTTAGCAATGAAAAAAGGGGAGATAATTCCTCTGTGGTTATCCCTAACGATGGCCTTAACCAATTGATTGTTCCCAACAATTTCTGCAGATCGTGCCAGGTGCTTACCATTACAGCAATTTGCAGTGGCTGCGGAAACACCATGCTGTTAAAGAGGTGCCAACGTAAATATCTCCAGGGTGCTTCCTCTTGAATTTTTTCGGGTGCAATTTGCAAACCATACACTGACAAAGAATGCTTCAAATGTATCAAAGCTTGTAATAACTCCTTTTGTTCCTTTGCTGCCACTGATATATCGTCCATGTAATGATAATTTTTGACATTTGGGAACTGTGTTCTTGTGGGTTGGATAGCACCATCCACCACAACTTGACGTACGGTAGGGCTATTCACCATTCCTTGTGGCAATACTACCCACTGGCATCTTTGCATAGGTTGCTGATTGTTACCAGCAGGCACTGAAAAGGCAAAATGTGCACAATCATCAGGATGCAATAAGACTGTAAAAAAAGCAATCCTTTAAATCAATTACATATAAAGGCCATTCAGCAGGTATCACTGTTGGATTGGGCAGCCCTGGCTGTAATGCTCCCATGGGCTGCATTACCGCATATATTGCCCTAAGATCTTGTAACAAAAGCCATTTACCTGATTTTTTTAGGAATAACAAATATGGGTGTGTTCCAGGGACTCGTGGAGGGTACAATGTGACCATTGGCTAATTGCTCTTGCACTAACGTGTGCACTTGTTCCAGCCTCTCACCCTTAAGAGGCCACTGATCTATCCAAACTGGGGTTTCTGTTAACCAGGTCAATTTGAGTCTTGGCTGGACATCAGTGGCCTTCCTGTTAAATTTTGGAATGCGGGAGTCGTGGAAAGCATCATTTGCCAGTGAGACAACAAATCTCTGCCCCATAATGTACATGGAACAGGAAGAATGTAAGGTTTCAATACTGCCTGTCGTTTCTCTGGGCCTTCTATCAAAAGTATGAAAGCACTTTGAAGAGGCACCTGGATTCCTCCAATACCAGTAAGAGCCACTGACACCTGTGCCAAGGGCCACTCATGAGGCCAATCTTGATGATTTATGATTGACACGTCAGTGCCAGTGTCTACCATTCCAGAAAAAAGGCAACCTATTATGCAAATAGTTAACATAGGCTGCCCCATAGTCACCTTTTGTGTCTAAAATATTTGTGTTTCCCATACTCCCAAAGCCTTCTGACCCCCGCTTGCAATCACAAGCTCGGGGTACAGAAAACGGGAGCAATATTAATTGAGCTACTGATTGTCCTTCGGGGATGGTACAAGGAGGTTGTGGAGTCCACACCATAATTTTTATCTGACCTTCATAATCAGAGTCGATCACACCAGGCAACACAAACAACCCAGAGCAGGTGGCTGATGATCTACCTAAAACGATTCCACAAAACCCCTCAGGTAAAGGTCCATATACTCCTGCAGCTAACAGATGAACCGTACAGTCTGGTATTACTGTGTTTGAAACTGTGGCCAAGTCCAACCCGGCGCTTCCCGCTGTGCTGGCTGTGAGGTCCCAGACCGTACGCCTGTTGTCTCCCACATCGCTTGAGACCTTTGGGATGGCATCTGAGGAACGTATTGACCACAAGGGACCCGATTGTTTTTCGGGGCGCTCAGTTGCGCGCCCTTCTTCCCGTTTCCCTGAATAGGTTGTCCTTGTTTATTAAACTTTGACCTACATTGATTACTCCAACGATACCCCTTCCCACAGCGTGGGCACAGCATCATCGTCTGTCATTTACTGTCCTGCCTCTCCTTTCCATAGCTAGCCCTGGTGTTCGGACGTTCTTTCTTAATATGACCTTCCCTCCCACAACTGAAGCATTTTAAACCCACCTTGCCTACCATTAACTGCTGAGCAAGACCAGTAGCTAACATAGAAGCCTTATGTTCCTCGGATCCTACATTTTGGCATGCCTTTATTAGGCCAGGAATCGATTTAACAGTATTTTGAACTGCTGCAATCGCTCTCTGACAATCCACGTTAGCATTTTCAGTTGCTAACTGAAATAACAATACACGTCCAGCCTCTTCATTCTCTACCTGCCTTGAAATCGCTGTTTGCAACCGATCTATAAAAGACACATAAGATTCCTGAGCACCCTGTCTGATTGCTGCAAAAGAAGCCTCCTGTTTACCAACTTCAGGAACCTTACGCAAAGCCTTAGTAGTTAAATCGGCAACCTGTTGAAAAGCCAGTCTCAGCATCTGCGCTTGAGATTGAGCAGTGAGCAGCGGTCCCTCTCCCAACAATTGGTTTTCTCCAGTCCCTGTACCAGCTGCAATGTTATCCATTACTTGGGCTGTGACTACGTCCCTATGCTCAGCCCACCACAGTGTGCATTGAACAGCTGACAAAATCGTGCGCAATGAGGATTTCCAGTCTGCTGGAGCCGTGACATACACCTCACCAATAGCAAGAACAAGATTCATGGTAAAATGATTTTGCAAACCATAATCACAAATTGCTTTTCTCACTTCTTTTATGACATCATAAGGTAAATGAGCATGTTCTGGAGGACAGCTGGTTTTATAAATGACTGGCATCGCAGTCAGCATGGCTACGTCCCCTTTTTTTAAAGCATCAATTCGGCATTGATCAAACAAACTACTTGTTACAGGAAAAACTGCCTCCTTTTTCAGCCCACCCAAATCAATCAAAGGTTGGTTCACTCGTTTTGACATTTCATAAGGTGGCGCAGAGGTGGTTAGTCTTTTCTCCAAACTACACTGACTACCCGCCGACCTTCGCTGCTGAGCTTGCAAAAGCTCCTGTGCCGTGGGGGCTGATCCCGCCATAGCCTTTATAGGGGTCAGTGGGAGATATAAACCAGGTTCCTCCTCAGGATCAACAGTCCCAGGACCAAAAGGATTCTCTGGCTCCTTAACTTCATCACAGAGAACCTCAAAAGAAGGGTCATCCTTGCTGTTCGGACCAAAGGGCGGGGGGGGGGGGG
>JAVKLA010000030.1:696822-711812 GCA_034782735.1 Sagittarius serpentarius | reverse complement strand
CCCCCCCCCCGGCGGTTCCAGCTTGCAAAAGATCTTCTGCAGGCTGTAAAGTTGTCAAAGCAGTATATACTGCTTTCCAAGTAATTATTAATTCTTCCGAAACAGGAAATTGCAGGTCTGTCTTTGTTTGCAGTTCATGCCCCACTTTTGCCCACAAAGCACTATCGTAAGTGCCGCTTACTGGAAGCCGAGTACAGTGATCCCTAATCCAAACTAACAATTTCACCAGCCGCAAGGAAGACACTGCAGACCCCTGCCTCTTTAGAATTCTCTGCAATATTTCTGCATAGAGCTTATGCTCCTGGGAAGCTGATTGCCCCATGTTACCGTAACAGCTTACCTCTCCCGTTCAACAGGACGGTAATGAAGACTGGTTTATCATGAGCGCGGTCTCTCCTCCCCCGTAGTTCTGTTACGGCTCTGCCACCGGTATTCCGTACTCAGTCTTCAGGTCCCCATTTAATCTTCATGTCCCTGTTTGGGCACCATTTGTGGTGAATGAACGACACGGACTCTGAGCTGTGCAGAAGCGGAATCATTTACTTGAGCATAGTAGTTGCCTTTTATCCCTTTACAGCCAGAACTGAGACTATGCAGCCTGGTCCAGACTGGAGTAAGCAAGCACGCCAGCCATGCATACCAGCATGTCCCGGCTTTCCAGGATGTAGCCATTCACATGCTATTTGCGCGATAAGCGGTTTTCTGCTTCATATCACGTTCCAGCCGCAGCACACAATCGACTCAAACAACTCCGGCCTTCAGCTGGCCTCAATGTTCCTTTTTAATCTAAACTTTTTGCATATTGCACAGATGAGCAATCTCGGGCGAGAGACAGTCACTCCTTTTCCCATGGCCAGCTTCCATGACAATCACTCCTCCTGGTTTTCCCATGGCCGGCTTCCACAGAGCCTCATTATGATCCTGGGTTTTCTTGAGTTACAACCTCCCCATCTCTTGTTTTAGGTCCCAGGCTCCTACCTCTTGCCTGTGTGTGCTGAAGCCTTTCCAGTCTGGAAGGGGCTCAGGCCAGTCCTTCTCTGGAGGAATGCTCTAGGGGTGGTGACCTAAAGTGGGTGTTCATGGAAAGAGCGTAAGAGCAAGCATGTAGTGGGTACTCTCATATTCTCTAGGAATCTGCTGCTTTACAGACTGCCTGACCCAGAAGTTGCATCAGTATGTGTGTTTAATAGAATCACAGAATCATAGAATGGCTTGGGCTGGAAGGGACCATCAAGGGTCATAAAGTCCACCCCCCCTGCGGTGAGCAGGGACACCTTCAACTAGACCAGGTTGCTGGCCTTTGGTGAATTTATTCTCTGCCAGTGTCTTGTTGATTTTTAAACCAGGTGGTGCTTTTAGTCTCTACAATGTCTCGTGGATGCACAGAACAACGGTGTTTAGATAGCCAAAGTATTTTCTTTTGTTTTAAGCCTGCTACCTCTTCCTTCATGGTCTCCTGCTTCTGTCTGTACTGTAAGACACAGCAAGTAATATGGTTCTAGTACAGTCCGCGTCTCCTCAGGGGGAGCCCTTTCCCTACCGCTGTACCGCATGCTTCTGTATCTTTTCTACTTTTGCTGTGTTATTGCCAGCATTTCCTTCATGCCCCAGCCTGCCCAGGGCCCTGACCACAAACACCGTGGCTCTTTCTCCTCCTCTGAGTCAGTCCCTGATGCTCAGAAATCTTTTGGCAGGCAAGTCTGCTACTGAGGAAGGACTGAAAGCAGCAACAGAGACAGGCCAGCAAGACGGGTCGCTTTGTCAGAGAGGACGCTGGCAGCTTCTCCATATGGTAGTCCCTTCTTCACGTAGGCATGTGTTCCCTTGCTCCCACAAAAGATAAGAAAACCTTTCATCGTCACCATTGTGCTTAGTATGGCAAAGCATTGCCTGGTATTTTTCTGATGCTTTTGGATGCCTGATTTGAGACATGTGAAACTTTACTCTGTCCATGACTTTGGGAAGAGTGGTAGGTGCAGAGAGCTCCCCTGAAAATCCGGTGCTGGATGGGTAGGGGTTTTTTTTGCAACGTTTGGAGTTCTCTGTTGCATTTCTTAAGCAGGAATGACACCTAGTGTTGAGCCGAGGGCAGGTCAGTGTCTGTCACACTCCTGCTTGCACCAGGCCACTAAAAGATTTAGGAGCACAACCTGCTAATAAAACATGAGAGGAACAAAAGGCTGGATGCCTTTTCTGAACGTGCGAATGTTGTGAGCTGGAGCGGCTTTCCCAGCACAATGTGGTGCTGTGAAACCAGGAGATTTGATGGTCCGTGATGCTTTTTTTTTTTTTTTTCCGCTGGGACTAAGCATCTAATTATTCTGGGCCTTTGTGTTTGCTGAGTCCAGCTTAGCAACCATAACGTGGAAAACCATTTGCACATTTATTAAACACGGGGACAGAAAGCAACCCAGTTGGGTTTCTGACATTTTGAACTAAAACAATTATTCACAATCTGTTGCCTTTTCCTTTATCTGGGAAGGGGGGACTTTGGGAAAGCCCTTTCCTTTCCTTTCTGGCTTCTGTGTCTTGTCAAGTGGGTCTTAGAAAGCTTTTGTCAGTCTGTTTGCTCTGCCTCTCTTCCCGGCACATCTTTTGTGGAGCTCGCTCCCAGTGCTGTGAGCGGATACACAGCGCTCACGCAATAGGGTGCTCGCGTCCCTCTCGTAGTCTTTGCTGAAAAAGTAGTGTTGTTCAGTCTGCTTTCCTGAGCGCCAGCAACAGGGGAGTGCAGCAAACGCAGTGGCAAACAGAGAAAAAAAAAGGGGGGTGGGGTGGGATACTTGCGAGGCAAAACAGGAGGCATCGTTTTTCCCTCGGGGGTTTGGCAGTGAGTGGGTTTATTGGTGGGTGGGCTGCTCACCGCTTGGGGTTCTGTGGTCCAGTTGCATGTTCCTGTGTTGCATTTTTGGGGGCTGTTTTTTTTCTTTTTTTTTTTGAGAAACAGAAGTCTCAGAGCCAAAAACAAAAGCGAGCCTCTGTCTTTGTGATGAATTACTTTACTAGCCCTAACAGCTGCTAAGAGGGTAAAAACCAAAAAACCACCCTCTCTAACCACAAAACCCCCTCCAAAACAAAGAAACCAGTGTCCTGCTGCCTTGAGTCCACAACTACCAGACAAAATAGCAATCAGAAATTGGGGAGGTGCAGTTCCTATGTGGTTTTATTATTTTTTTTAACTCCCTTATTTTAAAGTAAGGGATAAAAAGAGATGAGCAATTACTGAGATACAGGCTAAGGTATCCACTGTGGTGGAGAAGGGTGGGAACACAAGAGGATCTGGAGGGGGAAGGAGTTTGTTGACAATTTGATTTTTCTACCATTTTACCTTCTCCAGCACTGTGAAGTGGGTGCATATGTGACACCCACAGCTTTAAGTGAAATTGTTTATCACCCTGCAATCTAGTGGAAAATAGACTCCTGCAGTGCAGTGATGATGAAGCCAACCACAGAGGAAATAAAAGTAAACAAATACATAAGAGTCTTGATGTATTTGGAAATTATTCTACAGGAGAACAAAAAAATAAGCTCACTATTTAGCCTCGTTAAAAAAAAAGAAAGAGAAAACCAGTTTTATGAAAAAGAAAAATCTTTTAGTAATTTTTGCTTCAAATCAGAATAAGTCTTCATTTGTTCAAGTGTTTTTTTTGCATAACGTAGTTCTGCATGTTCATCATTCCTCTTGCTTGTTCTTTTGCTTTTTCTCTGCTGAGGGCAACAGAGGAAGAGGGGGTTATCCTTTTCCTCTTTGAGTTTTCTTCTTCTTCTTTTCGCTTTTGTCACACACTTTCTTTTCCTGATTTTGAGATAGTGCTATTTCTGCAGGAAATGGGGGTGGGGTGAAGTCTGGGAAACAGAATTTCCCATAAGGAAAAAAAAAAACCCAACCCCACAATAAAACCCCCAAGCCATAAATACTTCCAGTCTCAAACTCCTAGCCCCACCCTGTATTCTGCTTTGTTCAGTGGCTTACTTCCTTGTGCATAAAGCACCGTATAAATTAGATGAGCGACATCGAAATCCATCCAGTTGTCAATGCCAATAACACTAGGAAAGAAGGTCATTAGAACCAGGAGCTCATTTCTTTCTGTGAGATTGGGAGTATTTCTACAGAGATCCTTTGACAAGCTTTTGTGTCAACACATCCCATTGCATATCACCTTTCGATTTTGCTCGGTGCCGTGAAAAGCCCCGCTGCCAGCTTTGGTGCTCTGCAGAGGGGATGTGGGGGACTCAGCAGTTCACTGTTGCCTTCGTTACTCTGCCATGCAGTTGAGACTCACTCAGACTCACTCTGTGTTGCCTTCACGGCTCGTACATTTGTCCAAAGGGCTTTTCTGAGTCTGCAGGTGCTGAGAGAGATGGGAATGTTTAGTTTGTGATGAATTATGTCATTATATATATATATTAATTTTTTTTTTCAGAAACACAAATAAATAATTTCACGAGTAAAATACACTAGCAAGCTAAGAAGAATGAATGTTGTTCAATGGCAGCATAAATCCGTCCTATTCTGGGCTGTTTCAGTCCCTCTTCCAAATGTTCCTCCCATAGGCATGCTCATTCTCCCTTCTCTTACCAGACGGTGGGCATGGTGGTTCGGGAGCGGATTGGGGCCTTCCCCTTTCCAGCAGCACTGAACTGCAGCATGACCTCATGCCGTAAAGGTGTAATGTGGCAGCTCAGCAACGCTGATTTCATGTCTAGCTCCTGCTAGAAAGTGAGGTCCTGCATCTCTCTTCCAAACCCCAGAATGCAGATTTCAATTGCTCTGCTTCCAGCCTCTGCAGAGCCGCAACAGAATGGATGACGTGGAAAAAAACGCTGTGTGTTTTTGTGCTAGCTTAGTTCTGTGATCTGGCACACCACGAGCTCAGCCAAGCACCAGTGAAAGAGCTGCAGCAGGAGGATTTGGCTGGAGCTTGCGTACAGGCTGCCTGTTTTGGCAGGGGTGAGCTCTCTCCCTTCCCAGCTCCCCGTCTTCTCCAGTAACGTCCTACCTGACAGAGCAGGGGTCCCTGCAACATCCTACAGCGGGGCATGTTCTAACAGTGACCTTGACAGAAGCCTTGCTGGTCAAATGTTGCCCCCTGAGGTCATTATGTTTAACTTTTATCCGGTCATTATGTTTCTTGGGAGTTCTGGCATAGGAAAAACTGGCTCATAGCCCCTGCCTCCTTAGTTCCTCTAAGAGGACTGCACACAGTGCCTGGCCAGTCTGCCCATATCCAAGGTATATTTGAGATCGACCGCTACTGAGCTTGTGAGTATTTGATCAGTTTGCTCCAATAACCACTAAATCTTCTCCGAGTCCTTGTTGCGAGCTTTCTCGCGTCTGGTGGTAAGGGGCAGGGGGGATCGCTTTCCTCCGAGGGTGGCTCAGCACCCGGAGAGGCTGGGCAATTTCCAACCTTGGAGATGTTCAGGAGTCAGCCGGGCAAGGCACCGAGCAGCACCAGGTAGGTTGAGATTCAGCCCAGCTATGAGGAGGGGGGGTTGGTCTCAAGACCTCCAGAGGTTCCTTCCCACCTACATCTTCCTGTGAAGCTAAACAGTCGCTCATTTGCTTTCACTGGCAGTGCAGCTTCTTCATTTTTTTACACCGTTGTTATCATTCATCAGACTGTTGCTTGATTTCAAAATTCAGAGATGGCCAAGGCAAAATCAGCCTTTAAAGGAAGTCTTCTTTTTACTGCTGTGGGTATTTGCAGGATCTGGATTGCTCTGCGCTAACGAAGATCCCGTTCTTTCCTCCCACTGTAGTACATCTTGCCATGGCTGAAAATATATTACGGAATAAACCTGCAATATGAAAACAGGCAAAAATATTGCCACTGCAGCTCTGCTGGAGCCTCCTTGCCCTGCTTTACCAGCTCTGCATCCCTGTGGCTGCTCAAATGGCTACACAGGTGAGATGGGGGAAAGTGAATTAAAAAAAAAAGCTACTTAAATGTCACCTGTATATCTCTCACAGAAACCCTTTGGAAAATTAACGCTGTGTATTAGATGTGTTTCCCAGGTAAGCAAAAATGTAAACTGCAGCAAGCAAAAAAATTCCCCAGCCCATGTGTCACAAAACACTTTGATGTGTTTTTATTCCTGTGATTCAGCTGGCTTCTGGAGAATAAAGACAAACAAGAATCAAAGCTCTAAGGTTTATCACGATGCTTGCACTTCAATGGCCTTTTGAACCAGAGCAAGGCGGTGGCTGTTGTAGGAAGATCAAGACCAAAACAAAAGAGTTAGTGATCTTTGATCCCTGAGAGTAATAGGGGCCACTTCTCAGAAGGAGGTGTTTCACAAGACTTCTGTGCAAGCTATAAATGTAGGCAAGTGAGCCACCTCTTGCAAACAGCAGCACCAGACTGGAGGAAGTGCCATCAGCTCTCCCCACCCGAGAAGCTGACATCAAGGTGAGACGCACACTTTTTACACAGAAACTTTCAATGCCTTCTTGGGCAGCTCCTGCGTGATGCAGTGGAAGGGAAAGAGGTTTAAGCGTTGGGATGGCAGCTGCAATATGTATGTGAGGCTCTGATGTCTGGATTTGCAGAAACTTAACACATCTTTCTGGTGAGGAGAGGACAGCTGCAGGATAAACATACCTTACAAAGGGAGAGGGTGGAGAGAGCCATTGCTACAGAATTCCACGGGGTGAAAGTGAGAATCTTTTACAGATTAGTCTTGGGCATAGGATCTTTATGGTGTGTCAGCAAAATTAACTGGCTTATTAATTTTTACTTTTTCTACAGGCAGAAGGTCATCATACTAGCGCTCAATCAATCAACAAATTCAAGTTCGGGTAGCCACAGCCTCCATAAATTCAATTATAACTGTGAAAAAAATGCTTAAATGCTTTTAATCACGTAGTGAGATTTTTTTTTTAAAGTGAGATTTAAGTGAGATCTTTTTAAAATGTTGATTATGTTGCTCAGGCCTTGCAATTTTAGTCTGACTTTTAATCTTACTTGGGCAGATCTGATATTCTCCCATCCCTTCCCAGAATGAACTAGAGTAACTGCTTCTTACCCTCAGATATATTTGCCCTGAAATCTAAAACTTTGCTTCGATGGCTTCGATGTCTTTGATGTGATTTAGAAAGGGAGCTGTTATCTTAACTGGCTGTTCATTTCTGTTCCTGCAGCTGTTACTAATAAATACTGCGGTTCTTTATCTGATTCCAGACAACTTTGTGTGGAATTATGAGTGAATGTTTGTAACAGTGCTACAAAAAGACATTTACAACCTGAAATTTAGTCTGACTCAAAGAGCTGATGCTTTGAACTTGATTGCTTCTCATCTTATGTCAACAGGAATATCTTGATTTCAATAGAATTTCATATAAAATGAGAAATAAGGTATTTTAATGAGTCTAAAAGTTCTTAACAGAATAGATATTTTTCCTATTTACGGTATAAAATGCACTTTCATTTAGAAATTAATTGAATGTCTCACTACTTCTTTGCTTGTAATATTATGTGGATCATGAAATCTAGTCCAAACAATGAACATCAATTTCTAAAATAATTCTCAAATGCAGTGTCAATTATCGACTGAAAGATTTATCACGTTATATATTTTATTTCATTATTATTTAGGATATACCAGCAAGATGTTAAAAAAAATGCTCAGACATCCCTCACATATATACATAAACCAACATACACAACTAAATAAAACTGGACAGTTTTGTTGTACATACCTCATTTCACTTTTTTCTTCCAAATTCAAATTTTGATGTCATGCTCTGACTCTTTTCCAACTGCTGCTATATTTACCCTCTGCTAAAAACATGGTGGTTTTTTTTTTTCCTTTCCCCACCCCCTCTCCAGCATTTTGTGTCTGGTGAGAAAAGGCTTCTAACAGGCATTGCTTATTTTCTGGTTTCCTCTTCCGCAGGCTGTCATCCAGCTCCTACAGCAAGAAATCCGAACTACGGAAGTCCTACTAAGATGGGAAAAATCATTATTTACGAGCATGCCAACTTCCAGGGTTACTCCAAAGAATTCACCAGTGACATTGCCAATCTAAAAAGTGTAGATTGGAATGATTGTATCTCCTCAGTGAAAGTAACTGGCCAGCCTTGGGTGGCTTATGAGCACTTAAACTACACAGGCAAGTTACTGGTATTTGAGGAGGGGGAACATGGCTTTGTTGGTCAAGAGATGAATGATAAGATCACTTCTCTGCAGGTGATCACTGAAAATCTGTACAATCCCCAGATCACTCTCTATGAACATGTCAATTATCAAGGGAAGAGCAGGGTGATAAGGGAAGCAACCAACCTGGGTAGGGGATACGACAATGACACCATATCTTCTCACAAAGTCCAGAGAGGTGCCTGGCTGCTGTGTGAACACAGCGACGGAAGCGGTTTTCGTTACATCGCGCGAGAACATGAACACCTTCCACATTACGGTGCAATCAATTTCAATGACAAGCTTTCATTTCTGCGTCCTCTTCTCCCCGGCAAGAGCTGTGGCTGTTAGACTGCAAATCCTGCAACGCTGAGGAAAGATTCAGTCCCAGCAAGAAACCTGAGACCTGTATTTCTGTCTGTGCTTGTATTGCTTTTTTCCTCTGTGGCACAGCAACACTGAATGGGAGAGATCCCTTTCATGCTGCACTGCAGATCTGTGTTTCTCCACCCTGCCTCGCACTGTTCTCCCTCCCCATAATCCCCGCGAATGCAAGAACTGTTGTATTTGGTGAAATGAGTCTCAAAGATAACAGACCTGCCAGGGGTGTGTAACCTATTGCACCTGCAGTTTGCATTCTGCTGTCCTGTGCTAGGCAATGTAAAAGCATTGCATGTTGCTTCTGTTGCTAGATGAATAAACAAAATGTGACTCTATAACCAGCATCGCTTACTTTGTAATTTGTTTTACAATGCTCTTGCTTTACCATGGCCTCTGCCATTTTTTTTGTGTACCACCTTGTGGTGTTGCCATTAAAGAAGCTATTGAGAGCAACAATGGGTCTATTTTATGTGTTGTGGTTTAATATAGATAAATATTGCCCTTTCATGATGAGTTATGTCTGTGTATTCAGAGAACGGTTCACACAGTCACTTGTAAACACTCTTCATGGATCTCTCCTGAAAGGTTTTACCTCCTTCCATTCTCACTTGTCGCTGAAACTGGGTTCAGGCTTGACTCAACCAGACCTAAAATCTTGGTGAGCATGCTGAGTATCGCTGTGATCCTGGCCAAACTCTCACCTGGAGACTTTATTTAACTATCGCAAGATTGGTTCTGTCTCAAGCACTGAACATACTAATGATACAGTCTTCTACTGCCCTAAATTATATAATGAAACAGAAAGTTTTGATAAATTTGAATTGATTGATTGATTGGCTGATGGCAATAGGAAAACCTGTCTGATTTTTTTAAACCTTTGTTTTCTTGATATGAGATGAGGTATCATTTTGAAATCACAGTGTTTCAATCAGAATGGAAAATCCCCTTCTTTTAACGTTACCTCCATTGTAATTCTACATCGTAATGGCGGTTTACTGTTGCAACAGTCTCGAGAGTCACCACGTGGTGTGTTCTACCACAGGCCAGACTTACATGCTAGCTCAGGTAGCTCAGGGCCCTCCAACACATCAAGCAGTGCCAGGGGTTATCACCGCTACACACACGTGAGGCACCTCAGTGGGCCCTTCTTTGTCCTTTACCAAATCCTTGGGCATCACAGGCCACAAATGAGATCTTTCATAGAGCAAAGAGGCAGATGGAGGATGAAGCTGCAAGCTGCAGGAAGTGGCAAGCTACAGCAGAAGGGTTGCCGAAGCATCTGTAGTTCAGCTTTTTGCAAGCGCCAGAGCAGCCTGGAGAATGATCTACTGTTTGGCGTTCCTGCAGGATCACGACTCTGTTATGTTGACTCTTTCCCTCCAAAGCAGCGCATTAAAAGCTACATGACAGAGTCAACTTCAAAGTAATTGCATTTGGAACATGAACTGTGCAAGGCCTTCTTGCAGATGTGGGATCACTAGCTATTTCACGAACTGTTTTGCCATGTACAAGTTTACCTGGAGAAGAGAGAGTTGCAGCTCTGCGTTCTCACTGTCTGACAGCAGCTGCGCTCTCCGAGCCGTGTATTATAACA
Organism: Sagittarius serpentarius; assembly: GCA_034782735.1. Classification (NCBI taxonomy): domain Eukaryota; kingdom Metazoa; phylum Chordata; class Aves; order Accipitriformes; family Sagittariidae; genus Sagittarius; species Sagittarius serpentarius. The sequence continues at coordinate 701,699 of JAVKLA010000030.1, read as the reverse complement.
GCTGTCACGCAGCTCCGCATTACAATGTTTATCTAGTGCTGTGCTGAGCTCCCGTTTGCCACGATTTTCTTACAGTTATAGCTGAAAATGAAGCCCAGAACATGCTGCGCTGTCACCTGCCGGGCTTTGTTCCCATTTTGAAACAAACACTGCAGGCTGTGCTGACGTACCAGCCACTTGTGTTCCTCAGCTAGGCTCATGCAGGCAGACGCAACGGTGATAGCTCGGGCTTCATGTGTTTTGGGACACTTTTTGCTGCTTTGCAGCCAGTTTCAGGTTTCCTTGCTCTATTCACCAGCAATCTTCTTTTAATGGGATTTCAAAATTCAATTCAAAGAACATGGAGCATGTCTACACTGTCACTGTTAGAATTCTTCCAGAAGGCCCAGGCACAGCATTTTGCTCAATATGTAACAAAGCTGCAAAACACCAATGCACGGTATGTTTGTGTTCCCTGTGTTAATGCAAGTCTCCAATAATAATACCAATACCTTTTGGAGGGACAAATCAAGGAGGAAATGTCGTCTTCTGCCCAAACCAATTTGAGGAAGAAATGATTTTAGAAGTCCTACTGAATTGCCTTGGTCATGTGTGAGGGATCCCTTTCAGCAGCTCAGCAGAATAATGACATTACATAGGCACTGCTAATAGAAGAGAGATTATTTAGGATGTCTCTAATTATCTGTCCCAGGAAATACACTTAATGGTATTTCCTTTGTGGAAAAATGCCATTTCTTAAAGAAGAAAGAAGGTATTCTCTTATTTCCTTGGCATATGTAACTGAAAGTTTATTTACAGCCAGGAAGTCTCTGAATCAGATAATTGTTATCTCTGAGTTTTCCCTTCGTTTCTCTTGGGCAAAGAACAGATTACATTACCTCCCAAAGTTGCTGTGATTTTAATCAGCTCATATTCCTGTCTGTCTCTGGTTCTCCTGGTCACCAGAAAGGGCATTTTCTTTACTTTGGGAGTGGGGGGTCTAGTTGCTCTCGGGGTGCAGTGCTCTGCAGACTAGCAGGCAATTTCTACATGGCGCAGACAGCAGTACCCTTGAGACTTTATTCTCTGATCATCCTCACCCTCACCCTTGCGGCAGGCTTTAAGAGCCGTCTCAGAAGGACACAGCACCCTCCCTGGCATTCCCTACTGTACCTCTCATGTGATGTACATCCCTATACAAAAGTACTGTACGACACTCTCGCTCAGGAAAGACTAGAGCATTGGCATCTCAATCTGCCAGTCAACGCGGGGATAAACAGTATCTGGAGGCCCCAAGCCCTGTCAAACTACGCATGGTACTAATACAGAGCATAAAGGCTGCTTCCAAAACAATCGGTCAGTAAAAATCTTTCACAGAGGGGATTATTACTAATCCACAGTGAAGTGCAAATGGACATTTGAACAGAATGCTGTGTGAGGAAGGCTTGTAACCTGTGATACACCAAAGGGAGATGTCTAGATAAGAAGGCTGGAACACCACGGGTATGACTAAGAGGTGATGCATAAGCAGACTGAACTTTTCTGTGCTTGGTCAGAAACATCCGCAGAACAAGTTCAGGCGTGTTTGGGTAACCACAGGATACAAAACGTGGGCTTAAGGTCAGCTCTGGTCTACCCAGGAACAGGGCGACGGTTACACGTTAACTACGTACCTTTCTTCGTAACAATGCCCTGTTGCACTCCTGGTTAGATAACAGGTTCTTCAGAAAACTTTCCTGCAGCCAATTCCTCACACCAATTTGGGTCTCAGCCAGATCTCCTCTACCCAGGAACAGGGTGACGGTTACAGGTTAATCACCTTTCTTCGTAACAATGCCCTGTTGCATTCCTGATTAGATAACAGGTTCTTCGGAAAACTTTCCTGCAGCCATTTCCTCACACCAACTCGGGTCTCAGCCCGTGGCTGGGCTTGATGCATTGACAGATCATGACCCTTGACTGACAGAACACCAGGTGACTGTCCTTCACTCCGTGGTGTTTAAAGTAAGAATTACACTTGGGGTGATTTACAGACTCTAGATCCAAATTTCATTCAGAAAACATTGCATAAAAGCTGAAATCTTTAAATCCCTGTGTACAATCATTAACTGCAAAAATATATCATTCCTTCTCTCTCTTTTGCTCTCTCTCCCCCCGACACCAACTGTTACGCTTTCCAAGTTCAGATTGCTTCTACCATAAATAAAACGTTTAATTGATCATTTGGTGTCACTTCACCTTAATTGAGCCCGAGGGGATCACGAACTCGCTACAACTCCCTGGGTTACCCAGTCTGGGTTGTAACATTTAAATCAGCATCACGGACAGGATCTCCTCATTGGTGCTAAAGCGATCGCTGGGACCAGGCTTTTACTGCAGCCCCTCTCTGAGAGGAGTCATATACAAGGGGAGACAGTCCTCAGAGCACTGGGCAAGGGATCTGGTCCCTATAATCATAATACTCATTACGGCCTCCCTGGGAGATCCGACTGTAGATTGTACCCCTGTCGTGGAGAAATTAGAGGGCTATAACACTTGACCTTCTCCCCCTGGTATGACTTGGGCCCATAATAATTGTCACAATCCGCAAGCTGTAGCGGACAGAATCCGTTTTGGCTCAAGAACAGAGGTTGAAGCAGGGAAAGAGGAAAGCATTGGTCTGTGCAGTTTTAGAAGCCGCCTTGGTGACAGCACAATGGGATAAACACGCCACCCAACGAGGAGAAGGGTAAGCAATAAAGTCCCTTCAAGATTTAGTGAAGGCTTTACAAGAGCAACTAGGAAATGAAACAAAAAGTCTCTCTGATCAGCTTGCTGCTGAGTGGGAGACTAACCAGAGACTGCATGCTGCTTTGGCAGAGGCTTTGGAGTGGGAGAGAGTATTAAGGGAGCAATTAGATGAAACCCACCCCCAAATTGGTGTAGAAAATATGGATGCAGATTCTGATGGGGAAAAAGAATCAAAATTGTCATACCCTCTTAAAGACCTAGAACATATAAGAGAAACATATTCCCTTGGGAGAGAGGAAGCCGTAATGCAACCTTTAAATTAAGACCGAGACTGTGGGTGGTGGTCAAGGAGGATCACAGCAAGTTACCCCCTGCACCATTCCCTATTCCCCCACTGATCTGGCTAAAGTTCAGGAAAAATATCCCCAGGGGCCCCGAGAAATGGAAACTGAGTATGTATGGAGAGTATCTCTTACCGGGGTGACTGTATCTTGCTGAGTGAGGGCTAGGCAAGAGGATATTGGGGACCAGGGGGTTTTATAACCACAAATGATGATAGACAGCCCTAGTCCATGAGCCAAAGAGTAGCATATTGGGCAGGTGGATTAGATCCTGTGGAAAGGGGAGACCCCTTATCAGTTAAAACGCCTAAGGTGGGCCACATTTTAGAGAGCATACAGAAAACTGCGTGTCTCCAGTTGATGCATGACCAATTACTGGTTCCACAGCAACCCTCCCCCATGCAATATGTGGCAAACCCCCACAGATTGCATCCTCTTATAAGGGGGCTACTCGACGCCTTGAAATTATATGTGGTACAATTACGAGATCAGTTGAGAGCACCCCGACCCTGGAGAAGGGGAGGTCCCCCAGAGATGACATGGGGAGAAGTAGCACAGGAGTTGATCAGTTATGGGAGACGAATGGGGTTCGCTGGCCAGGGAGAGACAAGATCCAAAGCGGACCTTAGGAGGGTGGAATGGAATGGGGGGATAAAAGCTAAGGCCTTGCACAATTCTCGACCCACTCCCCCCACCCCCCCCCGGCGAGGCCAACGCAACCTCCTAATAATAGAAGATGTATAGTATGGGCAGAGGGCATCTCAAAGGGGATGCCCAGGGAGGTGATGGATGGGTTACCCGCTCCCAACCTGGAAAGTTTAGTGAAAGGCTGGGACAAAATAAAGGTGACCCTACCTCCCTCAAACCCCAAGGATCTTTCTTTCCTGTCCTGGGAACCCAGAACTACAACCCCGTCCACTCCCCGGGAGACTGAGTTGATCGATCTGAGCATCCCTGAGTTGGGAAACCTCCTCTACCGTCCCCAATAAGTGAGCCGGGGGATGGCCGGTGGGTCTATTTGAGATGGCTCACACAAAGGAGGCTTGCTGATTACCTTTCCCCTAGGCCACTCTAAGACTCCAGTCACCTTTTTAGTGGATACAGGAACCCAGATATTATCTCTCCGGATGGATGTTCACAATTGCAATGGCATAGTTGCTGACAGGAAAGAAATTCGGGTAACAGATGTCTTTGGAAACTCTAAACCACAGCCAATGGCTCGAATTAAGTGTTGATTGCCTGTAGACGAAACCACAACAGAGGCCCTTATGATACCAGGGCCCCTACCAATGAACATTTTAGGACTTGATTTATTGAATGGGAAAGCACGGGTAGACTTGCAGGGAAGGGAATGGAAGTCCAGACTCCCTGTGGCTTCGATGAGGTTTCTACAGTCAGCATTTGCACTTCTTCCTTCTAAAATAGTGAACGTGAAACCCCATGCCTTGCCATTAGGGGAAAGGGAGGGAATCAGCCCTGTAATAATCGAGTTGCGGGAACAAGGGATAATTACCCCAACTCACTCACCTTATAAGTCCCTGGCGTGGCCAGTCTGCAAACCAAGTGGAAAGTGGTGGTTAACAATTGATCACCAGCACCTGAATGCCAACACGGGTTCCTTAACAGCTGCCATGCCTAACACGGCCAAGCTGATTGCAACTATTGCCATGGTTTAACCCCAGCCAGCAACTCAGCCGCATGCAGCCACTCACTCGCTCCCCCCCCGCCCAGCGGGATGGGGGAGAGAATCGGAAAAATAAAGTAAAGCTCATGGGTTGAGGTAAGAACAGTTTAATAGAACAGAAAGGAAGAAACTAACAATGACAC
>JAVKLA010000030.1:684157-696722 GCA_034782735.1 Sagittarius serpentarius | reverse complement strand
AGGAGAAGCTGAAAAGTCCTTGACTTGGTCTAAACACGACTGAGCAACAACTGAAACCATCAGGGTGTTATCAACATGCTTCTCCTACTGAACTGAAAACACAGCGCTGTGCCAGCTACTAGGAAGACAATTAACTCTACCCCAGCCGAAACCAGGACAACTATACAGGAACAAGCCCACCAGATTTTAGCAACTATTGATATAAAATACATGTTTTTTATGGTTCCCCTGCAGGAAGCAGACAGAGGTTGTTTTGCTTTTACCTGGGAAGGGGTGCCGTATGCTTTCACACACCTCCCTCAGGGATACTGTCATTCACCAACCATCACCCACTATGCACAGGCGCAGGAGCTTGCCTGTATTACCCCTGAGAAGGGAGTTAAGGTATATCAATCTATTGATGATATATAGATTGGCGGCCCTAATACCAACATAGCGAGAGAGACACAAACAAAAATAATCACTCGTGGAGAGTGTAGAACTCCAGATTCTGGCAGAAAAGGTACAATGCTCATCCTCAGAAGTAAAGTTCCTGGGTATCTGGTGGAGGGGTGGAACAGTGTGTATTCCCCCCGAAACCTTGACTACCCTTGAACAAGTGGGAATGCCTGGAAACAAGAAGGAACTCCAACATGCCTTAGGCCTGTTGGTATTTCGGAGAAAACACATTCCAGACTTTTCCATCAAAGTCTGACCCCTATACGACCTGACATGCAAAAGGGCCTCTTGGGATTGGACTTCCATTCACAAAGAAGCCTTAAAATTTCTGATTTTTGAGGCTGGGCTATATGAGGCCTTAGGGCTGATACACCTGACTGATCTGCTCCATATTGAATGGGGTTTTGTGATTCATGGGCCATCAATACACATGTGGCAATGTGGACCCGAAGGCCTGACTTGTCCTATTGGGTTCTGTTTGCGAAGTTTTAAAGATGCAGAAAAACGATGTTTAGCTTGGGAGAAGGGCCTTTTTGTAGTAAATCCAGCCTTACAGGAAGCCAAAAAAGATTATAAGGTAACAACCGGTTATTTTGAGAGGGCCCTTTGAGGTCCTGAAACCAGTATTAGCTTGGATCCCACCCCCCGCAGGTTCTGTGCATGGAGAAATGGTCAGGAAGTGGTATGCACAACTGGATCACTATTGTCATGCGCGTAAGATAGAAGAAGGAGCACCTAAGGTGCTTCAGATACAAGAGTCACCCGATGATAACCAATCCAACCAGGAAAGTCCCGTGCCCTTATAAAAATAGCTCCTCCATCTGAACCCCCACTGATGCATCCTCAAAAAGAGAAGGGAAGGTATGGAAATACCAGGCAGTAGCCTTACATGTTGATTTGCGGGAACAAATTGTAATGGAAGGGGAGGGAAGGAAGGGGAGGGAAGTGCTCAGGTAGGGGAGTTGACAGCAGTTTGGAGTGTGATAAAGAGTGAGGCTGAGAACAAAGAACCAGTGCTTATTTATACAGATTCCTATGCTGTATTTAAAGGATGTACTGAGTGGCTCACCTTCGGGGAACAAAAGCAATGGGAAGTTAACCAGGTACCCATGTGGCAAAGAAAAAAAGGGGAGGAAATCTTAAATGTTGCTAAACAGGGGACTTTCTTGGTGGGTTGGGTAGCTGCACACCAAAAGGGGAATCACTCAGCCCGCATTTGGAATAATTAAGTAGATTCTTTAACCCACTTAGCTACAATGGCAGCAGAAGCTGACCAAGAAAAGTGGGTGCATCTGTTGGAGTGGTTACATGTGAAACGTGGTCATTCAGGCGCTGAAGACCCTTTCGGAGAAGCCGGAGGCAGGGCTTGGCCTGTTGCTCGGGAACTGTGCAACACAATCATTTCTGCTTGTAGTCAGTGCTGTCCTCAGTTAGAAAGGCATCCCTTGCAAGAACCCCCTCTCCACTTACAGGATGGGAAGAGCCTCTGGGAGACTTGGCAAGTCGATTATATAGGGCCTTTTAAGAAGTCAGATGGGAAGCAGTATGCCCTTGTTGGGTGGAAGTGGTGTCAGGACTTACCCAGGCTGAGGCCATTGCACAAGCAACTGGGGACAACATGGGGCTGAAATTATGGTTTAGTTACTTACCAAAACCCCAGTCAATCCAATCAGACAACAGTAGCCACTTTACTGCCGGGGTGGTTCAGGAATGAGCAAAAAGTGAAGGAATACAACGGAAATTCCACACCCCCTACTATCCTCAAGCTAAAGGGATAGTGGAAAGAACAAATGGGTTGCTGAAACCCATCCTTAAACCCCACAATTCCAGATGGCCTGCGCAAGACTGATGCCATAGTGAAAGTCCATACTAACCAAGGAATCTGTGTCCCGATTCCGAGGTCTTCAGGAGAAGGTATTGGCTTTTCTATAATTAATCTTAACCTCTCCAAGTTGTTGGAAAGTAAGTTGTTTACGATCATTAATAGTTGTACCAGCAATTGTACTTTGGGCAGGGTGAAACCTCCATTTAAAGATCTGCCTAATGGTGTTCTTGGTGGGACTTGGAGAGTGAATCAGGATGCATTTTACCAAATTCCCCCCAATAAATTGGACTGACCTTTGGAATAAAACATGCAACAGACAGAATATGAGTAATCTGGTATTTCCACTCCTGGCAAATTGGAATGATCTTTGGAACAACACACGTAAGAGATGGAATGAGAGTAATCCAGTACTTCTTATGTTGGGAGCCCTGTTTAAATTGCCAATATTTCCTTGTCCTAAAGATCTGATGAACATACATGACCCGTCAGGAAAGTGGTGAGGCCAGAACCACTGTATGAATCCCCAGAGAATATCGTGTACCCAAATCCCCTATTGGCCTCCACCTCCTCAAATGGAGCCTTTTGAGCACCCTGATACAGTTAAGTGGTCTCCTACATGGTGTATACAGATTTCTGATCGGCCAGGCCAAGAAAATGGAGAAGTTACTAGAACTAGATATGAGTGGGCCTGGTCTAGTAAACGTATCTTGTATGGAGACACCGACCCTGATCATCCCATTGATGAGAAATATATTGAAGCCCCCACCCCCGAACACTCCTGATTAATGAACTGTGCTGCAATCTTAAATTGCACCATGGGCACAGGAGATCCCACTGAGACATGGTACATCCCTGAACTCCAAACCTTTATACAGGATATGTGTGCTTGCTGGGGATACCCTTCCTGGGATTTCTGAAATTCAGACAATAGGTGTGATGGAACTTGGAAAACAGAAAGAACTGCGTTTAGGTGCAGTATTTCCATGAGCCATGGTCTGGAACACCAAAAGGTGTGGGATAGGGACTTACACAATACTTGGGTACCCAGAGACGATGGTTACCATGCCCCATGGTACCCCACCCCACAAGGGACATCCTGGGGATGTTTGAATGGAAAAATATATTCCAATCTCACGTAAGACAAGATGCCGAATTAAGATGTGGAATAGGAGTTCCTACAATGTGTCCTTCTAGAGTATTTGATTTCTCAGTGGCTCATCAAAACAGAAAGCATAGAGATAGTGATGGGCCGAAGGCACGGCCCAAGTGGGTCGTGTAAAGAGTCCGAGTACCCGATTATTATACCTGGGGCATGACAACATCTCTGATGATGGAAAATATATTTACCCCATATGTGACCCTCAAAAGACACCAATTTCTCTTAGAAAATTTGACCGGGCAAGTACAGACCCTGTTATTGGACCTATTATCCTGTTGGGGAAATGAATTTACAGATTCAACAGGTATCGAAAATGACTTTACAAAACAGACTAGCTTTGGATATGTTATTGTTAGAAGAGCAGGGAGTGTGTGGAATGTTAAATCTTACTGATGGAGAAAGCTGTCTCATCATACACAGCGCAGCTACCACCTTAGCAGAAGCGCGAGAGAAGATGAGAGAGGTATCAGAGCAGACTGGGGAGCTTTTCCAGGCAATGCAACCGAAGGACTGGTTTAACGGCTGAAGCTCCGGATCTTGGTTCATCCCTCTTCTGAATTCACTGGGACTTACAGGTTGGGGCATTGTTATAACGCTGGGTTGTGGATTCTTGCTCTTGATGATTGGCCTTGCTATTGTAAAATGCATAATTTTGTGACTTTTAGCTTCTCTATCCTCTCTATCTTTTATGTTATGTGAAAATCACCACCCTGGATGAAGATTATATATACAATGTTTGACCCACGGGGTGGCGTAAGAGACTGAAAGAGTTAATGTCTCAAACATTGTGGCGGGGCAAGCTCTGCGTAGCAAAGATGAACTGAAGGGGAGAAGTCAGTCAACGACAGGACGCAGGTGAGAAGGTGGTTAGCAGCGACAGGGCGCGGAGGGGGTGCCAAAGGATGCGCAATTCCGTGTTCTGATATGCCAAGCAGGGCAGGTCATGTCATATGGCCAAAGGTCATACAAAGTTGACTTGAGGAAGGGGCTCACGGCCACCTGAGGGGCCCTTCGTGACCAGCCCGCACGCCCCAATGGCGCCTGTGCACAGGATCAAGACTTACATAGTCCTCGAGGGACGTGGCTAGTGCAATTGAGGGGGGGGGAAACTAGACTATAAAGGGCACAAACCCAAGGAGGCAGGTGGTGCCCATCACCGAAGGATTACCACATTCGTCATCATCGTGGGATCCAAGGGTGGTGATCTCTCTCTCTCTCTCCCCTTTTCCCTTTTTCCTGTCTTTCCTTGTCTTCTCATAAATGTTTCAGTAAGAGGCCACGCCGCCAGCTGTTACGCTTTCCAAGTTCAGATCGCTTCTAGCGTAAATAAAAAGTTTAATCGATCATTTGGTGTTGCTTCACCTTAATTTAGCCTGAGGGGGTCACGAACTCACTACGACTCCCTGGGTTACCCAGTCTGGGTCATAACACACACGCATTGCATCACTGCTCCCACTTCCTGTTTTTTTCCCCACTTACTTGCACCAGAACGTATGGTTGCACATATAAGAACTGCTTGCACAGTAACCTGTACTCGGATGACCCCACAGGAGCAATTAGCTCTTGGAAGTGAACATGTACAGAGCTTAAGGCAGCACAAATTTTAGTTTCCACCACAACTTCAGAGGCAGTCTGAGGAGAAACTCCACAGAGCTTCAGCAGCCGCATATACAGCAATACAATTTTTGGCTGCCCCGGTGTCCAAAGGAGAAGAATGCTGCTGAAGGACTTCAATTCCTGGTTAAAGAACAGCGTCCTTAGTAACACTTACTGGCTTGGCACTGGTACATTTGTTCAGAGGGGTACCTGTGAACCAATTTTGAAACTCTTACTGCAAAGGAAGTACAACAGGGTGGTGTAAATTCTTTTATATGTATAAACATGCAGGCAGTTATTATTTCACATTCAAATGGAGAATGATGCATTTGAGGGTAGGCAGCAGCTTTCAAAATCGTGGTTAAAAGCTTTGGAGTCACACAAACAATAATATCAGTCAGGAGACAGTAACCCATAGCCTGTGTCTCGCAATGGAAGAAACTACGGGGCTGTAACTCCAGGCAGATGATAACACCAGGCCCCTTTGTTTCACCGCAGGCAGCTCCATCGCCCAGGCAGCCCACAATCGGAGGAGCGGAGGGAAACAAGAAGACAGGATATTCTGCTGCACGTCTTAATCTCGGGGGTTTTTTGGCTGAATGATTTAACATTCACTTGGGGAAACTCAAGCTGTTTTTCAAATACAGAATTCTCAAACTTGCTGTTTGCAAACTTGTGCTGTTGTGGTTTCTTGGCAGTGCCTTAATTAACTTTGGTTTAATCATAGCGAAACCATGGCAAAGCTTAAATGAGAATCTCCATCCCTGTAAATCAAATCTCAAAAAATGCGAAGCATGAAGTTGACAAAAGCAGTAATGAGACCTTCCTTCAGGCATCCGCAGAGATCACTGGGAAAATAACTGTGACATGGTGCAATGAGCGCAACTGCAGCAGGTTATTCCTATGAGGAATTCCCCTTCTTGGAGCAAACCTGTCTTTGTCTTTTGTACAGTCGCAAAGCCCTATTCCTCTTCACACAGTCCCACATGTTCCTGGGGTGCAGTTTACCCAGCTAAACACCGTCAGCCCTAGAGCTCTGCACAGACTCACCCTGCATCCCCCAAACTCCTGGCACGTGTATGATGTCTATGCCCCATAGGCAGATGCACTCAAACAGCTAAACCTGCTAAGGGGCTGCTGCTGTGGGACGCCCTCCCAGAGCAATCGGACCCGCGGGGAATAAAGCAGCTTGTCGATCTAGAGCTGCTGCCGATCAGTTCCCATTGCAGTGATACTCAGGCCCAAGGACAACTTGGCATCAAGTGTCCTTATCAGCAGCACAAGATGGAATGAGCTGTAGTTTATGGGCACTACTAGACCTCATAAATCAGACGGACTAATAAATGTGGCAGCAAGCCCAAGTCAAATGTCTTTGAAAAGGCTGGGAACAAACTCCCTTTTGGTATCAGTGAAGCCACAGCCTACCAAGGAGGGAGACAGAGATTTCTGTCACTTGCATTTATTTTGTAGAAGTATTCATTGTATTTATACCTATTAGATAAAAACAGGAGGCAGTAACTTATATTCAAATAAAAAAAAAAAGCTCTGCAAATACCTGTTTGATTGGCTTGTTATGCATAGCTTCAGCTGTCTCCTGTAGTCTACGTTACCTCTTTCACACTTTCACTTCTGCCAAGACCAGCAAGGCCCAGGTAAAATTTTGAAGGAGTTGCTACGAGCACAAGACCTTACCCAGATACCTGGGAAAAACGAATAAAGTTTTCTGGTGGTCAGGTGGCTAACTTCTTGTGCTTGCAGGCATGAAACACTTGCCTTAGCAAACTCTGTTATTATCAAAGGAAGAAAAGAGAAGTCCAAAACGGTAGATGAATAAGGTAACATCCAATACTGAACTCCCAAGTGCCTGTGACAGTCTCAGAGTCTCTCCCGCTGGAGAGGCAGCTGCCAGGCCACCTGCGTGCCCTTCCTCTCTTGCAGTAACACTTCATGCAGCTGAGGACCTTTCTGGCTGTCTGTGCCTTGCTGCCTCCTCCAGCTCTCCCGTGGCTTCCTGCAGCCGTTGTTCTCTTCTTCTCACCCACCGACACAGTCGTGGTGGCTTTCCCAATGCTTCCCATTACTTCGGCCCCTTGCAGAGGACACCGTTTCGTAGTTCTACTGTAACAAACTGTCCTCTTCAACACTGCTTTTTCTCCCCCAGCTTTATAACCAGCGCTTGTAAAACCTCTCTGTTCTCTAGTTTTAGGTACTAAATTCCGTGTATCAAAGCTTGTGAATTAAGATGGATCATGACTTATCCCAGTCCCATTCAGACATTATTATTTGTTCTAGTCTTCTATCAAGCATTTTAGCTTATAAGAAATTTGCTCCCAGCCATCACTGGGCTCCCTTTTCAACACAAACGCCTTTCCAACACATGCAAAAACCCCATGGCTGTTGTTCCTCTTCATTTCTCTCCCTTTTGAGCTACCAAATGCCGGTCTAGTGCACCTCCTCTTCCCTTGAGAATTCTTGTTTTTGCATTACTTTTGCTTTCTACAGAGGATGGATATGTGTAAAGAAGACAGCAGCAAAAATATTGACGGTTTTTTAAAAACATGAACATATTTTTAAGGCATGATTGACCCAGATAAGTCTGTTTAGCCTGAAGGAGTTAAGAAGAAGAGTTGAGAACAGTCTTCACACACAAAAAGAGGAAGGAAGGAGTCTGTTCTTTGTTTCCCTGCTAGAGAGAAACTAGACTAGAGTTACTGCTGGAAGAAGCTGTGGAGTTTTTAGAGATCTTCCGTGGATTTCACAAAATCTCCACCCTGCCATGAGCAGGGGCTTGAAGTAGAAAACCTGAGAGGTCCTGTCCAGCCTAAATGTTTCTATAACTCCATAAACCTCTCTTTGGCATGTCATAGACACAGCTACCCATGTATCAGAGAGGAGTGTAATCCTACAAAACTTTTGAGGTCAAGAGCTAAATATGGGAATTTAAGTGAGAGGCACATAACAGGGCTGTAGGCTGGTGTCAGCACTGTAGCAGTAAATATTGTAAACTCCTCATAGGTGTCAGAGCAAAGGAAAGTTTTAAGGAGGGATATGGATGGGGATGTGCCAGAAACTTTGCATCTGCTATTGCGGAGGTTTTTTTTTAATCAAACTAACAGAATATAAACAAATGCGGAAGTGTCAGGTCAAAAAATCCAGCCAAGGATTCTTGAAGGTTCTTCAGTAGTAGGAGGAGAAAGTAAAGGTGGAGACAGACTTTGACCCTTAAATGGAGCCCTGTGGATTACATTTGATAAGATAGCAAGTGAGAGCCTGTTGCAGAACTGGGAGGGAAGACTGACACTGGGGAAACAGACTTCATAAACGTCAAAAGGGTAATCCCCAAGTTATTGTACATACGAATTAAAATGATGGTGAAACTTTTTTATTAGAATTGAACCAAGGATCAAATTTGCCACAGAGTGAAGCAGGCTTCTTAATCTTTATTAGAATTACTGACAGAAACATTTAGGCTGGAAGGGACCTCTCTATTCCAAGCCCTTGTTTACAGCAGAGCTACCTCCAAATGCTATCGGGTTACTCCAGGTGATTTCTTAACAGCTCCAAAGGTGGAGATTCCCCACCTTCTCTGGTCTCTCTGCCAGGGCTGAATAACCTGAGAGGTGAGAATTTTTTTCCTTATTTTCAGTCAGAGTTTCCCTGTTGCCAGTTAAGATCGTTGCCAGTCATCCTTTTGCTGTGCACCTCTGAGGACAATGAGCCTTGTTTTCTCCAGGCTGAACAGAGCCAGGGCGCTCAGCCTCTCCTGGTACATGGCACGTTCCAGTGCTGTGCAGTGGCCTGTGCGGGGCTCTTGCCACTTTGTTCACATTTCTTTTGTAATGGGGCATCTGAAATGGATGCAGTATTCCAGATATGGCCTCATCAGGGCAGAGAAGATGGGAATAAACTCTTCCCTTACTCTGCTGGCTGCTCCTGTCCTCATGCTGTGCAATACGTAGCTGGCCTTCTCCGACACACAATCGCATGATGTTAGCTCCTGTTCAACTTCTTGTCCACCAACAGGATGGAGTGAGAAAGAGACAAGACAGAGCCAAACTAAAATTCTTTAATTTCTCTGTGGCTGCATATACTAAATACTGTTAAGCTTGGGTTAGGGTAAAACCTTTACAGCAATAGTGAGGTGCTACAGCTACTTTTCAAAATGAGTATCAAAAAGGAGTAAGTTGGGTAGAAAAGAGCCGAAACAAGAGAATTGTCTGCTCAGAAACTCCATAAAAGTTGGAGTTAGGTGGTCAAGATGCTTTTTTTTTTCCCTTGGAGCACTCTCTGAAGAGTTTAGATGTGTGACTCAACTCTGTGAGTGTGAGAGGGCAAGTGGCTGAAATCATTATGAAAGCAAGGATGGCTGAGCAACCTCAGTTTTGAGACAAGCACATGAGATAACATCAGTGAAATACATCTGTCCTGCAATTTCACCTCTGAAAAGAATCAATTTGCAATCTTATGCTTTTCCTGAGTTACAGCAACCTGTTCTCCTATCTGGTGATCTTACAGTGAAATTTTGCTTAGAAGTTGCAATCATTGATGAAAAGGAAAGGGACAAAGAAAGGCAAGAAACAGTGCACCCCTGTTAGATCTCAAATGCTTTAAACAGTTAATTGTTTTATACAGTCAAATATTAATAAAGCTACTGTACACAAATAGAAATGTGGTAACTTTTCAGGGGAAGCAGAGAAATTTTTTATGAGCTGATGCCACTACTATTTTCTCTGATCCTTTCACAACTCTCAGGGCACATTTTCTTTCCCCGACAGACAGTTTTTCAGGAACTCTGAAAGCAGGGCTTGACCAGGAATTAAACTGTGGATAGCACCTGTGATGTGTCCCAGATGTATTTCTTACCCTAAATGGGTCAGAAATTCAGAAGACATTTTGGGAGGGTGGTACTTGAATGTTTTTCCTGAGAAGCTATAAAGAAAGAAGAAGGGGGAGAGGGGTGTGTGTATATATATATATATATATTTCCATAACAGACTAACCAATAAATATGCTGTAAGCATGCACATCTACAACGTGAGATAGTCAGCTGAGACCCTAGTTTGCCTGAGTCAGGTTCAAGTACACGAGTGTGCATCAAATGCTCAGCTTCTCCCATTGAGGTGTAGGCAACCATGCGTTTGACACTAAGTATGTGCTTCCCCAAGGGAGAGTTTCCCTGGAGAGTGTGCTGTATAATCAGTTCCTATTCTAGCCTCCTCTCTTAAACCCTAGGAATATGCTCACATTTAATATCATCAAGCTAAGGAGGTCATTCGGAGCAACATTAACATTTTTAGGGACCAGTGACAGGGCAACTCTGTAGTCCACATGTGATCTGCAGTCTCCTCAAGGAGGGGGCAAGGTCATTCCCTGTTTGCTCAAACGACGCTGTGATATGGTCCTTTATGGTTCATCTTACAAAAACGTGTTAAACAAAAGAATTGTTTGAGCTGTCCACAGCCTGAGGACCATTCAGATTAACTTTCCTAGGGCATCAAAACTTTGAGAGACCTCTGCTATAAAAAAGCTGAAACCACACGCCAAATGCTGACAAAACCCTTCACGAGCTTTCTTTGTTCGTTCCTGCACAGACTGTTGCAGAAGCCTTCCTCCCCGAGGAAATGGTAGAATGACAGATACAGTACAGATGTAGTATTTGTTGATAAGTGAATCCATTGAATTTCCAAATTCAGAACTACAGCTTTGTTACTAAAAAAAGGAGATTATTGCTGGAAAAAACTGAGGAAAGCCTCGCATTTCCTAAGCAACATTGACTGGAAAAATCTTGAAAGGTCTGAAAAGTTATGTGTTTAGGTGAAAATCTTCAATTAGCAGAGGAGCCATTTTAGACTTTCCCATTGATAATATCTGTAAAAACAGCTTCTACAAACCAACTTTTGTAAAATAACCATTCAGTAACAAAACGTGAATGTTCTCTAATCTGTTTCTCTCAGTAACTTTAAGTACTATACCAAACTACAAGCATGTAGTCTTACCACACATAAAGTACAAAATTTATCAGAATAATCAAATTTTTTATGCTAAGAAATTAGGACTCACCAAAGATACATCACACATGGAGTGCAGTGTGAAGGTTTACCCAATGGTGTTTCTTTAGCTAGCAGGTAGCAGCTACAAAATTTTGTGTGGTCTAATTCAAATAGGGTTTCTGCTGCCGTATGGTTAGACTGCTACTGAGAGTAAAGCAAGCTCACCTGAAGTTTATTTTGATGTCACTACAGTGGTGCTGTGCAAAACCCTGAATTGAGGGGAAAGAGTTAAAAAGATCATAAAAAAAGAGACGAGAATTTATTTTGAAGCTCTGCCTTTTATGTTTGTCACATCCTCCTAGGGTCTACTTGTGGATTCAAGACATCATTAGTATAAGTTCATTTATTATTTCTGCATGTTTGCAGGAGGAGATGCAGAGAAATCATTGCTCTGAAGTATCTGAGCTCTGCTAAGATATGATGAAGAGTTTTATTATGGTTTACTGTGACCTTTGTAATTCTCATCTCACTTCTGAGTCTGTGTGGCTCAGGATGAAGGAAGTTGTACCCAGCTGCTTCATCCAGAAATTATCTCTACTGTACAGATGAAGATCAATCAAGATGAAGTCTCATCAAGAACTGGATGGAACTTCTTTATCATCTTGATACATGAACAGTTTAGTTTGGGGAAAATTTGTATTACTAGGCAGCCAATATAATAGGACAAACTTCAAAGACAATAAAAATGGTAATCTATGTGATATATCACAGAATGTATGTATATACATATAATATAGTTCAGTGTAAATCTTGCCATGGTAAATGACAAAACTATAAATGAAAGTAAAGTTGTGCAAATTCCCCCACTTGCCTATCACCTATTTGCAGGTCTCATTTGTAGAATGAGAACTGACTTCTTGTGGTCCCTAATGGGAAAGTAACCATGAAACAGCAAAGATAGGATGAGGCTGTGAAAGCAGTTGCAAAGAAAACATCTTTCAGGAGGTCAACCTTGCATTTTGTCAATGTTGTTTAGTCATGAATGAAAACTTACTGTATTATAAGCCATTCAGCACATTTCTAAGTGTTTCAGAAAAAAAAAAAGAGTAATAAAGTCTAGCTCCAGGTGATTAAATGTACCTTTACAATCCATTGCATAAGCTTTTCATTTCTCTAAACTTTATATTTCTGCATGTCAGCCTACAGAGACAGTAAAGGGTTTTATGAAAGGGTTCTAGTTTATTTGTCAAATCCCAGGAACTGTAATTTACAATGTAATCCACTGTAATTCAATGTTGAAATATCTGACTGCCTGAAGATCTGTACAAACATGGAAAAACTGAATCCGGTCACCTCTACCTTGCCTACGTGTCGTGGTTTAACCCCAGCCAGCAACTCAGCCCCACGCAGCTGCTCGTTCACTTCCCCCCAAGCCAGTGGGATGGGGGAGAGAATCAGAAAATAAAGTAAAGCTCGTGGATTGAGATAAGAACAGTTTAATAAAACAGAAAGGAAGAAACTAACAATGACACTAATAACAACAAGAAAATGACAATA